>BMAW01031890.1:0-16266 GCA_019974015.1 Nephila pilipes | reverse complement strand
TATCGCCACCATGCTATCATTCAAAAGTGAGTCGCCTGCTGAAAACATGAAACATTGAGCTCCCAGGATCTGCATTTCTGCCCATGTGCACCACTTCATTTGAACATCTTTCCACACCTGGGCGAACAAGGTCTTAAATATGTACAGGGACAAGAACCTGTCACCATAGGCGTAAAACCACGCTAAAACGAATCAATAACAATAATAATATTATTTAACAATAACGTCTTCATTAATCAATTAGGGCATTACATTATTTGAATAAACAGTGCATCGAATCAACATTTCCGCTCATTTCATCAACAGTGCAGAGCGTTTCAAGCAAAGTTTCATGCTCTTGGAAATATAAAGACAACATCGATTTTTTAAAAAGATTCTTTAATTAGAATGTCTCAAACACCTTGAATACTAAAAAAAAGGCTCAAATCTTCAAAATCTTACAACTTCATTCTTTTAAAAGTTCCAACCATCTCCGGCATTAGTGTTCTTATTCTCTTAATTCAGCATAAAATTATTTCGGGTTAAGTTAAAGAACGATCTAGATAGTGAAACGCATATTTACCCTGCTAAAAAATTAAACTTAGTAGATAATAACCGATCCCACGCACAGTTAGGTAGTAAAAATTTTATAGAATTTAGTCCCAAGTTTCAAATTATAAAACAAAAGAAAAAAAAGATTTTGCAAATGAATGTTCATGAGTTAAAACAGACAATGTTCCATGCCTTAGTGACTCTTCAAGAGATGTAGATAAACTGAATTAAATCTCTAAAGAAGTATACTTTCTATTTTGAAAGTGGATCCCTGTTGAAAATTTTCAATATCAAAATAGCAAAAAAATTAAAACAAACTAAAATAGAATTATTATGAAACATAATGATCTATACATAAATCCATTATTTGTTATCTGAATTGGGAACTTTCTGCACTAATCTCACCAGCTACATCAAGTTGAATAAACTTTAGCTGCACTAAATAGTGAATCAACCTGAACTGTCCTTCCCCCGTGGAGGTTTACCATGAAATGTTAACTCTTCCATCGTCCTTATGCATAGGTCACCCAACATGCATCTGGGCTGTACTATACCACACGTCGAGAGTAATGGACCAAGCTTGGTTGATTACAGATAACCAAGTCCTGTATCTGGGTGATCTTCAAATCCTTTTACCCTCCCCTTGACTCATCTTCGACCTCGCCTAACGGACATCGAGTTAAGTAGGGAACCGACCCAACCACATTCCAATGAGTGTCCTGTGAATCACCATTGTTCTGCTTCAACAATGACCTCGAACACAAAGGGGACTTTGTCGGGGCTCAAGGCAAGGGTTACAAAATCCCGGCCAACTAGGGTCAGAAGCGCGGGAAAAGCGGTCGTCAGCCTGATGGGGTCGAATCGGCAGAATCGGGGTCTACGTGATCGTGGCGACTTCGCGATCTGGTGTGTCCTTCACTTTCGGGTGGTTTCTTGTTTTCGCTTGTTCTTTTTCAAGGTCTTAGAATGGTCGGATCGAAATGATGCCAGGCTCCCATGTTTCGAGAGGGTCGCGGTCATACTGTGTTGTTGACTTTGTCCTTTCGCATCGGATGCCGTTATCCGAAATGAGATATCCGTTAGAAAGGAATGGGTGTGTAGGAAGGTCGAGAAAAGAATTGTTCAGTGGACTAAAAATTTTATTCCTAATCTGATTTCATATTTTCCTTTTATATATTTTGTTTGTGTAAATATTAGATTAAGATCTTTACGGAGAAAGGCGTCTCTTCGCTGAATATTTGTTTGTGGTCTGAAAGGTTATTTTAATTCATGTTTTCTCTTCTCAAATGATACCAGTACTGTATGACGTCTCCGCCTGGAAAGCCTCGGAGAAAAAAAAAATGTTCGAACACACTTGACCAATGCCAATGTATAGAAAACAAGGATTTTAATTTCCTGATTTCTTCTGTACGAATTAATTTGCGAATCCTTCCGTGTAGAAATATATATGTTATATAGCACAAAATGACGTCAAGATTTTAACACATAAAATTAAGGATCTTTAAAACATTACAATGAAAATTTGTATTTTTGTTGAATACTAAACTTAACTACATCATTATTTAAACGAATTTTATAAACCGTCGTATCAGTTTTGTAGTATTTTCTGAAAAACAAATATTCTATGTTGAGGTTCTGTGTGTTTTTCGATCAATGAAACTGTCTAAGAATTGCAGACACTTCAAAAAACATTCCTGAAAAAAAAAAGAAAAAAAAAAAAAAAAAAAAAAAACTATTTAGCTTAGAAACAACTAAACTTTATTCGATTTTTTTTCCTGTTTCCATAATATATAAAGCAAAAATATAGTGTTTTTAAAATTCTCATTCTATTGTAATAAAGAATTTTTCTTCATATTACTGTTTCAACGCATTATAATCTGATACCTATTTTGAACAAGTCGCTGATATTCAGGAAAAGACCAAGATCTAAATAATAAATTATAAAACAATTTATCTATAGTAAAACCAAGACTGAATATGTTTCTTTTAAATTTTGTTGATAGACAAGTACATATTTTTTGAAACCTTGTATTAACTGATATAAGTACTAAACTGTGCAAATAAACTTTTTTATACACCGTAAGTTCCATCTCTAATTTGTCTGTTGTTTTTCCCGTTTGATCATGATTAAAAAAGAATGGAAGTGCTTTTAAAAATATTGATCTTGTAATAATGAATTAGTTTCTTTTATACTAAAACCGTCTCCAGTGTGTTTAACTCTCTCATAATTTATTTCACATAGAATAAACAATTGCTCTTTACTTCACGCACCAACAAGGCTTGGTTCTTAGCTACCATAAAGTAGGAATTTAGTAAAGGCTCTTTACATCGGACCTTATTACGATACGAATATTTAAATCCACAGTTTGGGTGAGAAATAATAATGAACATCTATGCTATGACTCAATAAAATGAAATTTACCTTTTCCCTTCACAACTAATTCAAATCTTCAAGTTCAATAAATCTAAAAGACATAATCATTTTGTTCCTGGCTCTGAAATTTTAAAAAATCACTACATCCTCAAAAAAAACTTCAACCGTAAATGACTTAAAAATCCCTATTATCATTCTGACTGAATGCATAAAAAAAAAATGTTGGTTACATTAAACCGAACTTTAAATGTTATCCATCATGAAACGATCTTAGTTTTGAAGAAGAGGTATCTACAAGTTGTTGAAACCAGCCATACATGAAACGAACCAGATGCTGATCTCTGAACTGAAAATTTTGAAAGGTGTAAAGATATCCCAAAGTACATTTTAAAAAATAAAAAACACTTATTATATCTATCATTAACTAAAATAAAGTCAGAAGACACGATCATTTTCCTTCGCCTTTAAAAAAAAAATGAAATGTATCCAGATGTTGACCATTCATATTGATAATGTAATATTTTGCAATAATATTATAATTATATAAAATAATGTCAGTGTAATCATCCAAGAGATATACGTGAATTGTAAATTTCCCAAACCAATTAAAAAATCATTGCTGTATTGTTTCGTAGATCGAATTAAATTAGCTTTAATAAAAATACCTTGCAGAAAATTACAGTGTAAGCTAACCGTTACTGAAGATAACCATTAGTGAATTATACACTCATTCATATATGTGTGTGCTAGCATGTAAATATAAGTTCATTACTTTCTACAAGAGATGGCAGCAATGCAGATCTAATCAATTTCAACACTCACTCTTATTTTGCCTTTCCGCTTTTAATAGATACATCCGAATTTCTTTTTCCATCAAATTTTGAAAATATCAACTCATATCCTTACATATATATAACAAAAAAATATTTTTCAAATCTCCATTGTTCTAAACACTAAGTATCTTACAATTGTTTTATTATGTCTCACAATTTTATGCTTTGCATCATGACAGAGATTTTATGGGAATAGTTTGTAAAACCTTATTCTGATTAGCTCTCCCAGAGTCTTCCCAGATGATAAGAGATGTTACATAACTAAATAATGGCTGATTTAACTAGTAACAAAGTACTTAACTTTCATTTGAGAGTTTCATTTAATCTAATTTCCAAAAAAATTTCCAGAGAAATTCATTCTAAATGCGTTCCCCTTTTTTCATAGTGCACTCTTAAGCTCATGTTAGGGTCTCATTTTACGGTTTCACGTTAAAAACTTTGCAATTACTTTAAATTGAGGGGCAATATATTATAATGTTCAGTTATGATTTTTTATATAACTGTTATGAAAAATATCAAATTAATTGATTTATTCATTATGAATTCTAACGTCACAAGCAATTTCTTATGAACTAACCTGTAGATGCAAAACAAATTACTTACGAACTGTACATAGTGAGTCATTTGTTGATCGTATCTGATTCTATCATGGACATTTGTGAAATCAAGAAAGTTCTTTTTTCTTCTTTTTTTCTTTTATGAGTCTGAAAGGAGATGACGTGGCTTCAATAGAGCCACTCTATTTAGTGTTTAATACCGCCATCAAAGTATAGAGCAATAACCTTTTCCTAGGGTAGGAAATCGAAAGAAAGATTTCCGCCAACATTACCAAATTAATCCAAAATAAAAGAAACATTACTTAAGCATATCCTTAACTTTATTGCGGTATCCAGGTGGTCATAATCATGATCTCATGCCGCTGGCAGACGTTATTTCCAAATGAATCGGGAGTTCGAACTGCTCCACCGCCAAAGACCGTTGAATCTGTCGAGGTTTTATGTCCCAGGCAGGATGGTGCTCTGGAGAAAAATGGTGCAATCTTGGCACCTGTTACTTGATCGTGAACCAAAAATTTTTGCATCCGTTCCAAAGCCTCGTGGCTCGAGGCGTGACTTCACGAAGATCTTATTGGAGACAGTGCGTGGGATACAACGGGGCAGAGTGGGACCATAGCCTCGTGGCGGCAACAGATGTGGGCGGTTGTGAGTAATAAGCTGGCTAATACTGTTTGCAGCATCAGGTCAGGTATCATTCGATAAGATAATAGTATGCCACCGGAACCACATAGGTACTTATGCCGAATTTCAAGGCAATTGGAAGTGGTTCAAACACAAGATTCGCTGTTCTAAACAAATATTCTTACATTTATGTGAAATTGTACCAAAAAAATTGTCAAATCATTTTAATCGGAATAAGAAAATACCATTTTTTGAATTTCAGTGAAACGGACACAGCCACAACAAGATCTGTTGCCACGTCACGCAACAAATCGATTTGATAGTTCATTGTCTCAATACCTTGAGGGCGTCTACGCTCTAAAATCATTTAACACTTTTGTTATTTAGTTACGGCACACCGCTGATATTGTTTTGTCGATTTTAACAGCTCGAGCCAACAACTATTTCAGTAACCAAATTTGTCAGCGATTGCAAAATCAACAAGCTTCATTTGTCTTCACAATGATTCAACGAATACTCAGTAAAACGCTCGTTTTGTCACATTAAACTTCACCAGTCATGAATTGCTAGCAAAATTTTTTTAACGTATTAAATGATAAGTAATTTAATCTTCATAATGTAAATGCACTGTGATATTATTTTGCTCTTTAGGCGGCAGAGCTGGGAGAACCACCAATGTCCGTAGAGTTTAGCTCCTTATTGGGTCCTTGATTACATGAACCACCAGAAAGATACAACATGCTTCTTACTCCACTCCCAGAAATTAAGAAAAATAAGGATACAATTACTAAATAAGCATCATTGTGAACTTAGTGATCTATGAGACGGTGCCAGCCGTAAGCCAACCTGGGGTCACCAGAGAGCCTAATCGCTGAAAACACTTGGCGATATGTACATTTCCCCACTACAGCAAGGATCTTCAGAGCAAGATTCAGCGCTCGAGTCTGACCTGAGTGTTTGCACCTGATTAGCCGTACTGACCAATCTTCACTGGGAGCAGAATCACTTAAATTCCACCTTATCTGATGGAATCTCTTTTCTTTCAAATACGATCGGACTTGATATGCCCAAGTAATCAACGATGAATCAAACCCTATTAATTTTATACCATTAAAGGAATTGTCCTTTCAACCAGTAAAAAAGATAAGTAAAATTTTGTTCCTAGCTTCTTTTTTTGTTTCATAGTAAATCCGTAAAAGATATTTCTGTAAATGTATTTCTACCTTAACTAAAACACCAATTTAAAAATAATCAGTTATATTTGGATAAAAGGCATTATTTTAATTTGTTTGATTTAAATCAACATCTCAGGAACTATGCAGGGTCAAAGTCTAGTGGTTATAATCAAAAAAAAAAAAAAATCACAGTAAAAAGAGTTTAAAATGGACCTAAAGAACTCATTATAGAATTTACAAATAATGACTTGAAATTAATTGAAGGAGTATTTATTCTAGAGGACAATCGTTACAATTTTTATCACAAACATATTTCTAAATCACATGTCCTCCACTCATAAAGAGGCGTTGTCAATGAATTTCTGTATCACATGTCTTTTCTCTCCAAAGATACAATCATGTCTTTTGCGACGATCAACGTTTCGGGTCATTTAACTGCAATGGCTTAACGGCAGCTGGAACAACCAGAAATATTTGTAGCGAAAACATAAGGTTTTAAATGGAACTACTGACGTTTATTTGAATTGCGATCAGAATGAAATCGTTCGTCAGGGTCAAAAGATAAACCCCATTTACCGAAAAGGAATGCAGGTTCCCAAACCATAAAGTGAAGAACTCAAAATTTCATCACAAATCAACTCATCCATGTTCAAACACCAATATCCGTGCACTCAACATAATCACAGAACACAAACGTCGCATAACGGTTGTAGTTCCATTACCTGAAACCAAACAAAACCAGAAAATCTTCCAAAAGTAAAACAGCTTATACTATTACACACAAATCACATTACGTTAACGGTTTTACTACCAGCATGCGGAAACTTTTACGTTCCTCGCAGGGACCGTGCGCCAACAATGAATCATAAAATATAACTTCAGATGAAAACTGTTTCTTAATCGAATAATTTAATGAAAACCAGAACAGATCTTCACCGACCGGTAAAGACCATAATAAAAGTAACCACTTTGACTACGCCAAAAAAACATCCTTACTTGCCTTTAGCTTGGCTCCAACGACGTCCCTGAATGAACTCTTTGACGTGATCCGAAGCCCACGCCTCGACCATGAGACTAAAATTCAAATTTGAAAACCATCAAAATCAGACTCTCTAAGCCCTGGTGATCGTGTGCATTTACTAGGAGAAGGACATCGCAATCGATAATTTTAAGATAACATCTAAGCTAAAAACACTATTTTGAGGACAAAGCTTATAATAAAATGTGAAGAATAGCTACCTCACTTGGTTTTGTAAAGAGAAGATTTTATAACTGTTTCTATTAGTAATCTTAAACGAAGCCTGTGGATTAACACTTTTAATCAAACAACGTAAAAAACAAAATAAAGCACCAAAAACAAACAAACAAACAAACAACAACAAAACAACGATCAAATAACCAAACACCGCTTAACAACAAATCACCAATGCTAACAACGAGATCAAACAATCGCTAACAAACGACAACAATAAGTAATCAAACGACGCAAACAATAAGTAACAAACGATCAACAATCAAGCAATAAACGATCAAATAATCGCTAACAAACGACAAATAACAAATAAACAAACGAATCCAAACAAACAAACAACAATTACCAATAACAATCAACTAACAATCAATAATACCATCAATGTCAACAATAATCATCAATAACAATGGTCATCAGGAATAATAACAATAATAACAATACCAACAATAACAACACAACAACAAACAACAACAACAAACAACAAACAGGGTCAATACCAACACAATTGGTCATCATCAATAATAATACCAATATAATAATAATATCAATAATAATAACAATAATGCCAATAATAAATAATGTAATGTCAATAATAATAACAATAACAATAATAATAATAAGTAACAAACAGTAAAAAATACCAACAACAAGTAATAAACAATCAAACAAACAATAACAAATGATCAATAAGTAATGTAAATAACAAATAATAGTAAATAATAATAAATAAAATAAACTATTTCTTATACTCAAGGAGGAAAGTTAATTATCGAAAATTATATTTAAAATTATAGGCTTCATGTGAGATATTTATATATATCTCGATAATAACTTCAAAACTAAGCGCATCTTCAAAGCATTTTATTGATCCTCATATATTCTCGAAAATTAAATGACGTAGAACTAGTCTCCGAATTACCAAAACATCTAATGACTCAGATTATCGATTATATTCTTAAAAAAATTTGATATGGAATGGTTGTAATTATCTTTTGTTTGTTACTTGCATGAAAATATTAGTTATTGACCAAAAAGCTCTTGTAAATCGAATGAATCTTGATATCCTCCTGACTTTATTGTAAAATTTTATGCTGATGTTCGTGAAAAAAGTCTGTTGAGAATAAAATCTTGAAGTGGAGGATACTTCTTCCTCTTTCCTTCTTGAAAATTCTTCAAATCAATGTTTGCTTCCTCAGGGGTACACGTGTATCCAGTTTGAGAACTAATAATAAAAGCAAGACAGTTTAGGTGAGGGAAAAATAGTACTCAACAGGCATACATCATCCATGAATAAAATATTTGGTTATTTTGAAGACGCATCCAAAAATTATATTGCATTATCCAATTTAAGATCAACCCCTAAGAGATTTGCCATTAAGAAAGAGACAGAGGAAAAAGAATCAACAATAGCAGGAAAAGAGATATACCTTTGTTTTGATGCCAGCACAAACAGAAGGTGAATTTTAATTTTGCCTTTTTTATTCTAGTGCAAGCAGTAGCTGAACACTTTTCATTTCCTTTACTTAACATTAAAACTGGACACACCACACAAAAAAATGATTGCAATAAATAAGTATTTTATAATGAAAGTAATTCTTAACTTATCATTAGCTAAATACAAAAAAACAGTTTCTCTTCTTCCTTGAATAAATTATAAAAATGTTTTGATTTTCTGCATGATTTAGATCATTCTGTTTTGCACCATAGCAATACAGGCAAAGACAAAGAAGCGCTATGGTAGAAACGCCTGTTCGAGAAAAATGTATGATTTTGATTAGATTTTTTCAGAGCAGCTGGTCCATCCATACATTACGTTTTAAAAAATATCTCGAAAAGGAAAAGACTTGATATTACCAAATGGAAAAAATTAATGCTGAGGCAGATTGACACTCAGGTTATACACTGACCCTCAGATATTAACCCTCCAGACCAAGTAAATCTCCAAATTTTTAATAAAATATCAAATATTTATTTCATTTTATAACCAAGCATTTTCATGATTGAACATTTATATATGTTTTTCTAAAACCCTAGTAAAATTGGTGGTAAGTTAATTCTATTATACCAAAATTTTGAAAAGAAAGAAAAGAAAAGGTTTCAATAAATCAAAGGAATTTTACAAAAGTACAATTAATGGAATAAACGTACTTTTAATTTAACCTTGTGTATGATTTGTGATTTTAAATATTTGAATGCTTTATATCTTTACAATCGGAAGACAAATGTACAAGTTTCATTTAATAATCTAAAGCTAATTATTATATATTTAGAGAATCACATTTAAATCATTGATTATCTTAATAATATGATGTTGTTAAAGAATACTGATAAAAAAAACGTAATCTGAAATATTAAAATGGACACTTCAGTGAATTAAACTGTGGGACACATTGTAAGAAACACCAAGCTAAATATTTTCAACTGTTCATGTTACACGTAAAAAGAGAAACTGTTTCACACCCAAAAAACGAAGAACGCCAAAGTGCTATTATGATCGAGGATTGCACCTGGTAACACTTAGCGATAAGCATTAAACCAATGCCAAAACACCTTACTTAGAAGATAGAAAAAAACACACCTTTACCCAAAATATAGCCCAAATTAAGAACTCTTCTTATTATTTTAGGATTTTAACCAGTCCTTCCTCATGCAACAAACACATTTTACGCAAAGAAAGTTCAAAGAGTGCAAATCTGTTTTGATCTATCAATATAAAGTGTCGCTAAAGCAAATAGGGTGTATTACTAGTGCTGTCAACTTCAAACGATTCAAAACAAGTTCCGGACCTGATTCATAGGTTAATATTAATTTGGCGTTTCATTTGCAACCAACTGTAAAAAATCTTCGAGCAACGATGTCGTCCTTTTGTGTCCACACCATACATGGCAATTAGATTCGTCATAATGTAAAATTAAAACCAAGCAAAAATCGCGCCAATATGTTGATTGAATCCACTCCATGAGGTCGTTCTCATCGACCAGAAAAGCGTTGAAACGAGCGATTTTTTTACGATGTAAAGTGTAATACATGCCCATGGAATTCTTAGAAATGGAAAACGCAGATCACTGAAATAAAATGAGCTTCCTCATTCATTTCTCTCACTTCTACTCACATTTCCCACATTAATCACGGTTATGTTTTGAAACCATCCTGATATTGAAACTTCCTCCTTATTTCAATTTTATACTTTCTTAAATATATATCTAATGCTGTTTCACATCTCTTCGAATGATATCTCAATCAAAATGTATCTATAATTTTCTCCTCCATGAATAATCTGAACGATTTCTATATGATAGTTATGATGCTCTGAGTAGTTAAGATCATTTTCTTGAGTTTTCTCTCCTGGTACAATGTTTGCCCAGCTTGTGTAAGTTTGTACCTTGATTCCCACGAACCCAGAATGTGACGTAATCGAGATACAGCTACTGCTAAATAATGAATTCTCAAGGTTCATGTGAAGTGGAAGCATCGGTAAAGGAGTAACTCAGCATTTGTGACAACCTTCGCCACTTAATTGTGGCTGAAAAATCCATGAATTTCAGGTCTACGGAACTTGTGTAGCTCTCGAACAACGCTTTAAACCCTTTATGGTGATTCCAAATGGTAAAAAAAAAAAATTTAGCTTGTGATTAAAATTAATTTAAAACAAGACATTGGGACATTCATTCTTTAAATCGGTAGCGTACTGTGGATTTCTGCCACCGCTGCAAACCCAAAATCTGCCGTCCTTCTCTACAAAATCTCGTTCCCATAGTAATGCGATGGACACCGACCACGCATTAATGGTGAGATGCAGCAACCGAAATCACTTTATAGCAAAAGGTTAAAGAACAAACAACATCTCCACGAATAAAAAATTTGAAAAGCCATTGAAAGTTCGTTTAAAAATCGTAAAACCAAAACAAACATTTACCTTTAACTCCATATCTCGAATAATATAAAACAAATAAACGATCTTTATTAACAACCAAGAAATTTGCTATATGAAAACCATCAAAAGCATAAACAATCAATCCGCCGCACTTACTTCAGCGCAGTCCGCAATTACAGTTGAAAAAATCAACGTAACACCGTCTTCACCATCACGTCCGAGCTGTTTATCAACAAGACAAAATCAAAAGGAGCACCCACAGAATGGTTGCGCGGCGCGCTAAATGACAGCGGTTCGAAACCAAAAGTGAAATTTATCATGTCATATTTGAATAAAATCTGATGACCACAGATATAAAGCATGTTTGTTTAAAAAACCAACCAACTTCATTTTCTAAACCACCTGATTGTTTCTTGAAATCTCTGCTAAAATGAAGAAATGTGAGAAAGTACTCCATGTAGTTATTTAATCTAATGATCACGGCCTGATGCTGTCGACAAGAGATTAGTCAGCTTAGCCTCTTCCTGTCGCCGCTGGACTATGGCTTCCTCTGCTCCTACTTACGCTACTCCACTGATTTAACTCAATATATTTTGTTAAAATTTATTTTGCAATAGCGAAACTTCAATTTTGACTGACACATTAATCATTAATCAAAGGCATTACAAAGTTCCCTTGAAGAATTCAGCTGAACTACCAAAAGAATCCAACTTCCCTAAAACCTGAATTAATCAAGCAATAATCCTAGGGCCACTTCGGATCGGAACTAGAGCAGAATTTTCCAAAATTTCTGAACAGATATTAAACGTTCTATGCCGTTCAGCACCACACACACACATATATATATAAAGCCATTTTCAGCTCTTTTAACGTCTATTAAATCCAAATGCCATTCAGCTGTGAAAACATTGAAGATGTTTTTTATATATTTTGAGTAGTGCCAAATAGTGTTTCTCAGGATGCAACATGGATCAATAAGTCCCGAGACTGTGCGTCGTTTTTTTTATGATTCTTCAAACGCAGCACCAGCAAGTCAATATAATAATCACTGTTGATCGATTTTACTTTTTTCTGAGGCAGAATAATGGTAAAATCACGCCCCTGCATCCAAAAAAACTGACGCCATGTGACTTTGCCAGCGACCCGTTGCGTTTCGATCTGCAGCCAGCCACTCAGATGACTGCCGCTCACTTGAGCGTGATGTATCCATGTTTCTCGTCCATTATCACGTAACGACGCAAGAATCTATGGAGCGAGGTGAAAGTAAATACGGCGATAAAACAAAGCTGAATCATCGGTGACTCGTTGCTGTTTCGTTCCATCGAAAGCAACGTGCACCCAATTTTGAAAAAACCTTTTCATGCTCAATTTTCATGAAGGATGCCAAAGTAAATACACTCATAAAGTGATATCCAGTTTCATCTCAGTGAATCAATGGAGCCACCTTACGATCTTCATTATAATTTTACCACTTCACCACACATTTTCCGTAACGGCTTCCACAGTTCACCCGCTGAGCGTTCCGTCATTTGTGTCGGTACACCATTGCTTAAACTCGGCAAAACCACCGACAAATCGTTGCTTTTGATGGACAAGAGTCCGGGTAACATTTTTCAATCCATTGTTTCGCTTGCACGGTGTTTTTACCCATTAAAAAAAACAATGTTTTATCAGAACACGAAACTCGGTTTTTCATTTTTAAATAAACTACAAAACGAGATCTAATTCAACCCTCGATACCCAGCTGTTTCTGGTCCGATCGACTTTAAAATTTGACACGTTTCAAGCAAAGGTTAGTACCTAGAAAGACCTGGTTACTGGTTTACTACGAGCGCCATCTCTGGGTTAGTCTCGGAATTTATTGATCCATGTGTTACAGTGTCGAACAGTATTATACCAAGGTTTAGTTTGTTATGCAGCAAAAAACCATCACTTTCATCTAATTAAAAAGTGATTTTCTTTCATCAGTTTTTATATACTTGGGACAAAAACTACTTCTTTTCATTTTTAATTTTTTTTATGTATGTGTATTATTTCAATTGTACATTTCATTACATATCTGATTATTTCACTAATACATTTTGTTCAAAAATGCTTCGAAGATTGGTTAAATTAATTTCTATTATAAAATGTAAATTTGACACAAATTCATACTTGTTAATAACAAAAAATTATGAGTATTTTATTTTAATTTGACAAAATAATTTTTTATTAAAATTACATATATCAGAATTTAAATTTATTTATTAAATTTTAAATTAAATTAGAAATTATGCAACAAAATTTTTGTCGTGCTTGGGAGACTATGAATAGAGATTTTTTCATGCATATCTTATGGTTAGAAGGGATCGTTAAAATTTTTTTCGCATGGGTGTAGGCGTTACAAGATTAGAATGTTTAAAAACCAATATATTCTTGAGTAAAGTTAATTCGATCTTACAACGAATAACAAATGATCGCTGGATTTCAGAGCTTCGAGAAATAACAATAAGCAGATCTAGAAATACTTTTTTAGATACACCCTGCTTCGAATATTAAATAGAATGTAAACATTAAATGAATTTGAAACATTATAATTAGCTAAGAAAGTGTATTTTTGTGTCCTTCCTGCTTGAATAACAAATAATTGCCAAATTCTGTTAACGCAGGTTTAGGTGCACATCTTTTAACGAAATTGAAAATGTAATATATAATTGTTACTGATGATAAAAGGCTATGTGTAATGTAATGGTATTCTACATATGATTCGGAAGAGGAAAAATTCAGAAAGCTATTGACACATTTTCTCACTAAATGTATTTTTTCTCAAAACCACTTAATAACATTTTCTTCTTTGGAAAAACTAATCAACAGCATTAGAAAATGATACGAACTTCCTTCACTGAGTGATGAGAGGTAAAGCAAAAGATTACACTACATCATTTTTTTGCCTTTCGATCGATGAGATCACACAGCTCTTGGAGTTGATATTTTTTATAGATAATTTTAAAATTTTTGAATTTGGAAAAATATTGACATTTCTGTGTTTTTATAGAAGGTTATTTGATTCTATTAGGAAGGTAAGTAATTTTTCAATATTGAGATTGTTATGGAATGATTTATATTATTTTAGGGTAATCAAATCTTAATTAGAGTAATATTCAAAGGTAATTTTTGCTATTGTGTTGCGATTTATTTTTTTAAAAATTACTGAATAAATATATATTTTTTTTTAAAAAAAGTATGCCAAGTATTACAATGCATGAGTGTAACTCAGAATTTTCACTTAAATAGTGATTATTGTTAATATGCGCAAAAATTGCAGTAAAACATTAGAACTTCAGTTAATTTATTATTTTAAACATCTTTCGAGATTACAATGGATGTATTTAATGCGGAAGTTTCAATTAAATATTTTTTATTTTGTTAGAAGAGCCTCCTACGTAATGTGTCCAGTTCGCATTATTTTTTGCTGACATACTTTTTGATATCATTTTTGAACTTAACACTTGTTTCGAAGAAATAATAAATAAAACATAAGCAAAAACTGGGCTTGCATCTTATGTTGGACCCGGCGGAATGATCCTTTTGGTCTTTTCCTGTGCATTTTAAGTGACATTTGAATTAGAATAGGTGTTGTCAACACTGTTTTTGAAAGTATATGTTTAATTCCATCCTTTCACCATCTGCCTCCCGAAAACTATGTAAGTAAGTAATATAATATGTAACTTAGTATATCATGTTTATAAATTCGCAAAAATTTAAAAAAAAATGTCCCCAATCATTTGCTTCCAATACTTTAATTCTCGTATAAAAATTAAGTTGCACAGATTTTATTTTATTTAATTATGTTTCTTCTTTCTAAATGACTACATGTAACGTATCAAGATGAGAAAAAATTCACAACGATTCTTCGTACAGGTTAATACTTGCAAGAGACTACATTAAAATCCTCCCAAGCTGCAGCGTTAGCTCTGGGCAAATAACATCACACCTAAAAGACGAAAAACATGACTTTCATGTCATAGAACCAATCTAGCAAAAACCTTTAAAGGTAATTTTGAAAAGTCTATCGGCATCAACCGACATCCAAGTAATAAAACCTGAACTGCAAAAATCAAGTTTTTCGATCGATAAGGTCGCCCCAGCTAAAATAATTCAAAACAAAAAGACCATTACTACACTTTCTACTGGAAATAACAAGAAAAGGAAATCAAGTTCCCAAAACCTAAAAAAGGACAAGCTACTACTGAAACTAACAATAGAAATAAGCTATTCAACTCAAATTTTGCAAATGAAGAAATTTCCTATGCAAGTACGTGAAATACTGACAAAAGAAAGATAGCAGACCCACTCAAGAGAAAGCACCCTGAAAGTACAATAATCTCAAATCCAAAAGAAAATTCTGATCAAGGTAACTTTAGCATCTTCGATGCTATTAATGATTTAAAGCAGTTTTTTCAAACCAATCAAGGACTTTTAAATACCTGCAAAGAAATGTGCAAAACTGACAATAATATGGACAAAAGGAATATCCTTTTTAAGGTATCGCAAAACAGATCTAAATAATGCTTTTGCTCCTATCAGCTCCCAATTTTTCATAATTTCAATTAAAAAAAATCAAGATTTTCTCAAGATTTTTACCTAACTTCTGATCAGATTACGATGGGAACGCCCATCAACATATAGAAATACATTCTACTTCCTCACTCCTCACATCAACTTCACTGAATTTCATAGTTTTCTGAATTCTTAAGATACTATTCTCTTTTTTCCTTTAATATTTTAAGCTCTTCATTTAAATTATTTTGCACTTCTTTTCATATTGCACCTAGTACACGGAGAACTGATTAGAAATTAAAGCTCGGCCGTGCTAGGAACTCAGGAAAAACTCCTCACTGCGTACAGGATAATAAAAATTTCTTTCGAAAATCAAATGAAGTTAGAAAATACAAATTAAAAAAAAAAATTGATGGGATCAATTTGTCTTAGTCTTTTATTTACTTTGTGTAGTAGTAAACAGGATCTATTAATCATATATTTGAAAGTATATTCATAGATTAATTAAAT
>BMAW01031889.1:0-10528 GCA_019974015.1 Nephila pilipes | reverse complement strand
CACACACACACACACGCACGCACGCACGCACGCACGCACGCACGCGCACACACACACATCAACATCGCAATCGTAAGAATTTTGATATTTTGTTTTCAGGATATCACTGTCAACACTTTGCTCAGTCCTTCAACGTCAATTAAAAAGAGCTCAACTT
Organism: Nephila pilipes; assembly: GCA_019974015.1. Classification (NCBI taxonomy): domain Eukaryota; kingdom Metazoa; phylum Arthropoda; class Arachnida; order Araneae; family Nephilidae; genus Nephila; species Nephila pilipes. Next base: position 10,371 of record BMAW01031889.1, on the reverse strand, counting down.
CTTACCAACGTCGTGTAAACGCGCGACCTTCTTTCATTTCCACAGAAAAACGATCAATTGTTCCCTTCATTACTCTTCCAATTTCCGGTTTAGCTGTTAATCCAGTATTCAACATTTCGCTAGCCACCTCTCTTCCCCCCCTGGTTGTCTTTTGATTGAACTTCCCATTCTTGACAAAGTCCAACATCTAGAGATTTAGTTACCAAAGCTTTTCTTTCATTATTAAAATGATCTCAGAGAGCTTTCAAATCCAAGGCAGCAGTACTGAAATTAATACTTTGATCCTGCAATCTCTATTGAACCCCGATATCAATAGAAATAAGTATTTTATACCAAACTCCTATTAAAATCAGAAAATCACAATTCAACATATGGTTATACAATTGGATGGCGTCACTTTTAGTATCACTCGTCTCATCTGCATCATCCATCAGAGGTTTGAGAATTTCTTAAAGTATTTATTGTCTGGTTTTACAGCTTCTATTCTTCCACCCCATCTTATTGTCGACTGATTTAATAACTTTAGGCATAACAATTTTCAGTTTTTCTCAGAGCTGTACCGAGGAAGAAATAATTCGATATAAAATCCAACTTTTTTAAAAACAACGTTTTTATATGGTGGCAAAGTTTACTAGAGAAAATTATTGAAATATTAGTTAAAACTGTTAGTTATTTTTAACTTTAAAATTTACTTAAAAAGAGACATTTGTGAGAGTATTAAAAAATTCATAATACTCATAAAATCAAAACATGCATTTGAAAGTTTGTAAGTCATTCTATTAAAAAAGAATGGGAAAAAAAATTCAAAAAAAAATTATTGTGATAAGACTTGGCTCCAAATATTGGAAACTTTCTTTCTTGCGAATGATTACTGACAAAAAGTCAGCAACCCTTACTATTTCGTAGATAGTAAAGGGGAGATAGTATCTCCCCTTTGTGAGTACAAAAGATTTACGATACTTCATGCTGCGTTGGGAGTGCCTGTTACTCCCAGAAGGGGAAAGAAATTTTTTCCTCAATCCTAAAAGCGCCGAGAAGAAAGAATGACTTATTAAAATTATTGAAATATTAGTTAAAACTTGTCGAAAACACAAATATTGCATTGTTACAGCAGTACTGAAATGATTCCCACCTCAAAACTCTAGGCTTGATGGGAGTTGGTTAAATTATCGAAAATTAATCACCTGAGCACATCACACACACACACACACACACACACACACACACACACACACACACAACACACAAACCCACATACACACACACACAGTGAAATTCAAAACGTTGTAAAAAATATAATAACTTGGAAGGTTCAAAATTGTTATCAATTTTGCACCTTAACTGAGTCACTCATTGAAAGTTGATTCAAACGATTAGTCGCAATTTAAGGACACTACCAGATGGATTATTTTCATATATTCTTCTGCTTGAACAATAACTTTGATCAGTCATTACAAGAGCGTTATCAAAGCACTGCGACGATCAGTCCAGCAGCTATTTTTATCTTTTCTAATTAGGTTTAATAGCTCTCTACTAAGATCCTTAGCAAGTTTTAACTTACTTGATAAAATAAACGATTGATTGATTATTATTTTCATTAATGTCAGACTAGAAGCAATACAGAGCACGTGGCAATAGACCTCGATTTTTGAACCTCAATCAAATGACGAAGACGACATCTGAGCAGGCATTTCTCCTCTGACTCCATCATGCCACGGAGGATTTGATTTCGACATATTCAGTGCATCTGTCGCTACAAAGGCGAGTCTTTAGGCTTCATTGTGAAAGCTCGAACCACGACTCGATAAAACTGCCTGTCAGCATTCTGATCATGACCAGTAAGCTACACTCGGATACGATTAAACCAGGAAGATCTTGAAATCGAGTTGTTACTTCTCAAAATTGACTCCATTTACTTTAATATTACTTGAAACGCTACATGGCCTGATCAGGATTGAGCTGGAACATGACCAGTACAGTAAGGTACAAAATTTTCGATATATTTTGAAACAATGAATGCTATCAGGGTGGATGATTTCATCTCTGTATGGTCGATGAAGTTATGAAGTAGAGCCTGGACTAAATGTAACTTTACATGCCGGGATAGAAGATGGCAAACAGATTTCCAGCAAACCAAAAGATAAAAAAAAAAAAATCCAAAGCTGGATGCGTCAATCTGCTGAAATTATTTTCATGTCCTTGCAAAGCTAGGCCTGTACGTCAAGAAATTTGACAAGCAGTGAATGATCTGCGTTAAAATATCGCGCTAGCTTTTCCTTCTCAGTGGTTAACTGCATTCCCACTTTTATAATTCCTCAGTTCTCGTTAAAATTCCGCTCCTTTACTATCCAGTGGGTGAAACACTCACGATGATTTTTGGAAAGTTCATGCATTGCCTTTCTTTTAGGTGCTTTCCACTGGTTAAAACCACTTTCCTGTTCCAAATTTGACTGGTGATTTTACCGCGAAAAAGACAGCATATACAAATTGCATATTCCCTTAATGTCAAATAAACTAGCTATGAACGAGTCACTTCTAATCAGTTACAATATTTGTTTATTGAACGGTTGTTTCTTGGTACAAAAGGCCCCTCACTATTCTAGATATACTTGGCCCTCAACATTATTTTTTCTTTTCTCAATTATACAGAAATAATTGCTTTACCAATATCATTGTTGAATTTCAGAAGTCCAATATAATGCTGGTAAATTACATTTGGAACTAATGTCTCAGACTTTTCAGAACTAATCAGTTCCTTAACTTCGTCAATTGCAGTTTTTCTAAAAACACAATATCGTTCTCAGTATCTCCAACATCTCTATCAACATCTTCATCAGATTCCAGTGACACCTCCGCCTTCATAATCCAGCATCTCAGATATATTAACAAACAATTTCATCAAAATCTTCAGTGACATCTTTAGCAACATGCTCTTTCTATTTGTCAGTGATTTGTCCGATTCTTAACAAACTTGCGAAAGAATCAAGCGACTTTATCGGCTTAGGCTTTTAAAGAAAATGAATTATCTAGATTTTTTAGCTTCCTTTGCCTCCAACTTTCGCACAAATTGGGATTCAGATCAGGAGAGTTTGTCGGCCAGGGAAGGATGTCAAATCCTGTCAGAATGTTAAGAGTTCGCCGTGAGACAGGTGGGCTGGCATTGTCTTGCTGGTATACTGTGTTGGGTGCGCCCTGTAACAAGGGCAGTACAACAGGCTCCACAACTTGAGTAACGTAGGGGTCTGCTGTTAAACCGCCGACAACGTGTACCAGAGGCGTCCTGTGATTATCCCACCCCAAACCATTATGTCCAGTGTAGGATCGGTTTGACGCTCGGCGAAATGGGTTGGTTCGAAGCGTTCTCCGGGTCGCCGCCATACCCGTCGACAGCCGTCATTCCTCCACAGACAGAAACGAGATTCATGCGTGAATAATACCCGATGCCATTTGATGGTCCAGGTACGATGATGATGATACTACGCCAGGTTTCTAGCCCTGTGTTGAGCGGTCAACGGTACCCCTGTTGCTGGTGCCCGTGCAAGTAGCTGTACTTCATGCAATTTGCTGCCTATGGTTTGGGTGGAAACAGATCTACCTGCTCCATGAGGCAACCAGCTTCGGATGTCACGTGCTGTGGAGAAAGGGTCTCAAATAGTCAACTTGCAAATACGCCGATCTGTGCTCTCTGACGTGCACCTGTGCGCACCACTTCCTCTTTGCATATAAACCTTCCTGAATCCATCGTGTGACACTACGCTGGATGGTACTCAGCCCGACACGAGTTGAGCAGCGACTAACCTAGTTCATGGAGTTCGACAATAAGGTCACGTTCCCCGGTCATTAACTGATGGTATTGAGCACACCGACGTCTCATAGGCATTTTCTACGCTTCTTCGAAAGTCGCAAATGCTACATAAAACCTCAGATGCTGTTTATGAGGAGGAAAGTTGCTGGCCTTTATAGCCCGAATATGAGTACCACGTGATTAGATGCGTGTGCAAATTTTATCATTTGCATATCCGTCTCCCCACTATCACTCCTAAAATTTGCAACGATACATGCATTATTTCTTGGTGTTACAATTTCACTTTTGAGCAGTATATAAAATATCCTTGCATTATACACCAAGAGACATCGTGTGCTAAAACTTTAAATATACAACATGTTATGTTACCGGTTGTGAAATGTGTCTATAAAATTCAAAGCAGAACGAAAAATCAGAGAATATTGGGATTTGTTAGATTTGGAATATGGTGATCTTAACCTTCATTGTGAAGTGGTCTGCCTTTAAAGAAGGCAGGTTCTGAGTAGATTTCAGAAATTAAAAATTGCTCTTTCTAACTCTTAAAACAGGAAAATGTATTATTTGATGAAAAAAACCCTATTATTTGACAATTGACTATTCGATTTGACATTGCTAGTTGATACTATGCACCGTATCAATGATCTAAATTTAAAACTACAAGGCAAAAATAAAATATTTCGTAGCTTACTAAATAGCGTCTGTTGATTTGAAATGACCTTAAAACTATTCATCTCTTAAGTTAGAAAATAAGGAGCTGATTCTATTTCCATCATGAAAGAGCAGATTCAATGTGCCGAGAATTACTGAAATTTGACCAAATATATTGAAAAAAAAAAAATCAAAATATCGCAAGGGACCTTCAAAATTGATTTTTCTAAAGAAAGAAACTGCATTTTCGCCTTTATAAACCTCATTCCCCACAATGCAGATACCTAGTATCATACAAATGAAACTGATTTAAAAACAAACTTATTCTCCAAATAAAAGTGCAATTGTTATTAACGTTAACTATAAAACTTTGTGACCGCAGTCATGCGGCGTTGATTTCTCGAGTCGTGGGTTCGAGTGTTGATAACTCAAAGAAAGGTCTGATACACGTTATATCAGGTCAGCAGTTCCATGTCCTTCCATTGGTGCGTGTGGAAGTTTGAAAGGAAGGTTATAACTCAAGTGTCGCCCTCGCTACCTTGACCGAGGCTCAAAATTGCGAGGTTCATCGCCAATACTTATGTGTTTATCAGTGTGACGTTAAACAACGAAGTTTCCATAACATCATCAATCAATAACTCCCGAGACTAACCCAGAGATGGAGCTTAGTAAACACAGTAACCAGGTCTTTCTAGAGTACGAACCTTTGCCTGAAACGTGTCAAAATTTTAAGTCGATCGGACCAGAAACAGCTGAGTTATCGAGGTTGAGTAAAGTCGTTTTGTAGTTTGTTGAAAAATGGAAAAAACCGAGTTTCGTGTTCTGATAAAAACATTGTTTTAGGGTAAATACACCGTGTAAGCGAAACAATAGATTGAAAAAATGTTACTCCGGACCTCGTCCGAAAACGCAACGATGTGTCGGAGTGGTTTGCCGAGTTTAAACGGGTCGAACCGACACAAATGACGCGGAAGTGCCTAGGTGCTGTGCCTGTTACACCAAAAAATGTGAATGAAGTGACAAAAAATTATACATGAAAAGGATCGTAAAGTGAAGCTCCGTGGATTGCTGAGATGACACAGATATCATATGAAGTGTTACTGAAAAGTTTTTTTTGAAGGAAAAAGGTTTTTCAAGGGGTGCCGCGATTGCTTTCGATGGAACAAATTAGCAACGAGTCGATGATTCAAGAAAGTGTTTATCGCCTATTTATAACAAAAGATTTCGCTTTAAGAAAAAAAAAAAAAAGATTTGTGTGTGTGTGTGTGGAAAAGCGTTGGAACGATTGTATCACCCTAAAAGGTGATTAACAAAAGGTGTTATGTTGATGAATAAAAAAAAAATTTGCAAAAAAAATGTTGTTTTCAATGTCAGTCTCTGGAGTTATTGATTGATGTGTTAATTGTAAAACTTCGTTGTTCAAAACTAATTTAAAATAAAAAAAATTATTAATTTGAATAAATTAATAAATTTTTATTAACTTAGTTTGGCATTGGCTCGAGTGCGCCAAATGGTGCCTCCTGCCAGTGGCGTCCATGGCACGTGCACTCCCGGTCATACCCTAGACATGGCCCATGCATTGCTCACAATTGTTCTTAAAATTCTGAATAATTTTATTTCTTTTCAGTCATTCTTTTTGATTTCTGATCACGTGTGATTTAAGTCAAGAGGTACATAAAATACTTAATGTTGGAATCTTCAATCGAATAAATTCTGTGTTATTTCAATCGAATTAAAAAAAAAAAAGAGCAATTTACTACGACATATTTTTGAAAATTAATTTCATTTATTGGTGAAAGAAGGCACCAAACGTATATTAAATATATTTTGATTCAATTCAATAAAAAAATAATGAGAAATTTATTATGACATATTTTTGAAAATTAAATTCGTTACTGGTGAAAGTAGGCCTCAAGCCTATACTAAAAAATAAGATAAAATTTTGAAAGTGTTCTGCTACTGCGTTTTTTATAGTTATTTAAGGCCTAACCCACTTTGCTATAATACATACACTGGTCTTCAAAATTTGAGGTATAACCAGTTGTTTGATATTCTTTATTAAAAAATATAAAAGCAATAGTAAAAAATGTGGTTTATATGTGTGAATGATCATAATTTTTTTTAAATAAAACCTTATGAAACAATTATACCCACCAATATTTTTTAACGACTAGGACACTTTTATAGCATACAGGTGTAAATAATTAAAAAGTTCGTTGCAAAGTTTTGGAAAGGACAGATTTAGCTACCCAAGGTGCGCTTTTCTTAAACAATTATTATTAAATTACGCAGTTAAATATAAGAATCAAAGTAAATGATGAAATATCAAGAAATGGACAATAATAAACTTTTCCGATGTTTGAATTAAAGGAAACGACAAATTTTTAAATTGAATAAATTTAAGCTAAATGTAATTAAAACTAAAGCAAACGATAAATTATTAAATTGAATATTTTATCAAATACATGTAGTTAAAATAGAAGCAATGAATATATATAAGTAAATGTAATTAAAATTAAAGCAAACGTGATGAAAAAAATTTGAGAAGTGATCTGGTAAGCCAAAAATAAGCCAACTGAAACAATAGCCCCTTGGGGGGCTAATAAATTAAGTAATGAAAGGATTACAATAAATTGAATAATGAAATAATTATTATAAATTAAATAGCTAAAATAATTAAGTTTAATTAAGTAACTAAAATAATTAAGATAAATTAAAAATTGAAATAATTTAAATTGCTGTAATAATTAAGATAAATTAAAAATTAAAATGAATTATATGATAAAAACAATTAATTATAAATAAATGATTAAAACTACTATATAATTGTAATTTTTAATTATAATTATTACAGATAATTATAATGATAAATACATGGAAGTTAACTATAAATGAATAAATATTAACTATGCATAAAAATAATAATATTAAAATAATGATATTGTTTTGCTTAAATTGTTCAATCTCAACCGAAAAAAATCCTTGAATGAACATATAATTTCATATTTCTTATTGTCCATCTTTTTCTGTCTACTTTATACGCAGTTACGTAACTTTTTTTTTTTTTTATGTATGTAGGGACATGGCTTCGTTATTATTTTTTTTTCACTTTGTAATTTACTAGATTTCTTAAATTTTGAATAATTGTAATTACAAATTACAAAAAAATGCAATATTTTGATGTTGCAGTATTTTAGATTATTCACCGTTTTCTCCTATTGCTATACATTCCTCAGTTACTTATCTTCTTTAGGTTTGTACGGGAATTATCACACCGAGATACCCTAGTGATTCTTATGGGATTTATCGTCTTTGGTAAACAAGGGTAACGTATCCCAGGGACACATTAGCGATTCTTCTCCATTTTCAACCACTCTTCTTGACAATAATTATTCTCCATTTCCTCTAACGTTTAGTTCACAGTTACATTTAGCTCTTGCGCAATAAGCCCCAATTTTTCACTTATTCATTCTTTCTTATTACTTTAAAAATGCACATAAACAGAAATTAAGAAAACCTTGATTGATCACCAAAGCCCTTTTTAATGGGTTTTCTTTAACTCACATCTCAATTGAGCTGAAATTTTTTTTTCGCGACTGTTTTGGATGACAATATGATAATTCAGTTATAATTAATAAAAATTAATTGATTAAAGAATTAAATTGAACGTCAAGTTTCTCGACAAGTCGCCAAATCTGTCGTTTTATAAAAAATCGTTTGCTTTAATTTTAAATACATGTAGCTGATTTGATATTCAATTTATCGTTTGCTTTTTATAATTACATTTAGCTCAAATATATTCAATTTGATAACATAATTTATCGTTTGCTTTAATTACATGTAGCTTAATTGATTAACATAATATTTAATTGAGCAAAAACTTTCGACACGTATTTATTTTAGATGATAAATTTAATAAACATCAAATAATAAAATAAATCATTAAAACTAATTATTGAATAAATTCAATTTGACTCAACGTTTTATACTATTTAAAGTATAAAAATTATGTTACGAAAAGTGTGAAGTTTGAAAGAAATCCCATGTTAAAAAAATCGTTTTTTACTGGTGTTATTACATTTTGTATTAATTAATGTTGATTAATTCGAATGAATTAATCGAATTTCATTTTAGTTACTTCCGAATAACTATTATTTTCTGTTTTTCTCGATGGTATTTGGATTATATAATTAAGTTTTTTAGCTGAGTTTTGATTAATTAATAATTAAGGATATCGCATTCCTCTTTGAGTTATAACTGTTAGGTTAAAGTAATTTGATCTGTGATGGATTTAGGAGATTTTAGATAAGTGTTCTTAGTAAAAGCAGTGTTGGAAATACTTGCAACTGCTATGATTTGGATCATACGTTAAATGCAGACCTTAGAAAAGCGGTATATGATAAGGGTAGTGCTGACAAATACTTGCAACTTTTAATTAATAAATCTAAGATAGGAAAGAGTAATACTGAAAATCAAAAAAATGTGTGAGAGTATTATAACATTAAGTATTTGATTATATCATTCGACAATATTTATTTAATAACATTCTGAATAAGCATAAAAATTATTTCAAATTAAAGATATAATATTGTGAGGTAGTCAAAGCTAAGTACTGGGTTAGTTTAACTTCACTTTTAAGATCAGAGATTTTGATTACATTTGACGCTTGTGTACTCTCGAATAAACAAAGAAACACTTCATGATACAGTCCCAATTATTTTATTTCCATCCCTTTCCAAGGGACACGACTCATAAGTACACACAACTCATCGTCTCTTAGCACCGTCTCGCGCTTTGTTTCCTCCTTTTCTCGTTCTGCAGCAAGCCAGCTCGCCTTCTCTTATTTCTCCCTCAGGGTTCGACCGTTCAGACCACACCTCGGCCGTTGACAGATGCGGAAGTCAGATCCTTATACGCCCCTCCTAAGAATAAAATTAACTCCTTGTGGCTGATTTTACCAGAAGCTAAAATTAACATTGTTACAAATACAAAATAATAGAAGAAATAATTGGCAATTAACAAAAATAATATCATGAAAGTAAATATGAAATGCAACAATCGCTTTGCTTAAAACAGAATTGCCTCCTTGAAACTTCTTTCGAAAGTTTTATGTTCATTTAAAAAAAAAATACGAGTCCAATGTTCGAAAATTGTTCTTACAAATGAAATAACTATGTTCCCAAATCTTTAAATTCAAACTCTAGTGGGATTTAAAAAAATTGCAAACATATTAAACAATGTAAAGAATAACATAATACAATTCTTAATTTTATCTAGATAATGTACCAGCGCCTCTATGTTAAATACCTAGCCTGTGTGTGATGGAATAATTCCATCCTTACAACCCACAGCCCAACGGGATAACTTGAGGCTCTTTGGCGTTAATTGGTTCAAGTATTGCAAAGGACTATGGTCTGAAATAATTTTTACTCGTACTCAGTATATCCATTTTTCAAATTTTTTCAATCCAAATAACACCGACCATGTTTCCTTTTTAACATTAGCCCAATTCCTTTGAGTAGTAGTTAACTTTTGACTAGCAAAAGCTATCGGTTTACAGTTTCCTTCAGAGTCTTGATGTGTTAGATTACTTCCTACACCATAATCTGATAAGCCATAATGAATTTGAAAAGGTAGACCAGCATTAGGCTAATCCAAACCAGTCACATTACATTAAAGTCCTTTCAATTTATCAAATGACGATTGCTCTTCTTCCCGCCGTGAGACAGTATTTGGTTTATTTTTTCTAAGTAAAATCAGAGAATGGAGCCGAAAATTTGGCATAATTTGGAATATAAGTTTCATAAAAGTCCATTAAACCCAGTATTGATTTAATCACCTTCTTTGTGGTAGGCATGACTAAATTTTTTATCGCAGCTACTTTTTCTTCATCTGGCCCGTGTTTTCCTCCACCTATT
>BMAW01031880.1:69277-122208 GCA_019974015.1 Nephila pilipes | reverse complement strand
TTAGAGATATCGTGATGAGTCAGTCAGTGGTATTTCGCTTATATATATATATATATCATAATCTCAATGAAGTGTCAAAATCTGCATGTAAAGAAATATTTCAAATAAAAGTATTACATAAGCATTCGAAGTTGACATTATGATATAATGATTTTTCGTTAAAATTGATTAATGTTTTAATCCGAAAGTGACTATAAAATATGATTAAATGTAATTATATCTAAACCTGTGGTTTGTAACACTTTGAGGGTTTTTTGAAATATGTGTACCAAATTTCATTCAATTTAAGCTGATTGTTGAGGAGGCAAAAATTATGAAAATTTTATTTTCTTAAGAAATACACATTTAAAATATATGACTATATTTAAATTAAAAGTTAAATAACTTAAGAGTCCCCAATTTTATAGGTTATTCCATGTTTTCCTTCATTTTTGTGTTTCCTTTTCTTATGGCACCAAGCTTTCTACTGGAAAATTTTGCTGTTGACAGTGAATAGCATTTTGAATCTTCAATGCGCTCACTATCAAATGCTGCTTGTTCTTGAAAAGTATTATGTACAGAAACAATGTGCATTTAATTTAATATGCATAGTAAAAAATGAAATCCATTATTAAATTGCTCAACACTAATGTAAGCACCCAAGCACAGCGTCTAGTTCTGAACAAATATTTTTTGGCATTATTTGCCATACAACTGTGTAAAATTCATCGTAAGGAAATTAAACACCCATTGCAATTTGTAAATAAATGCTTAAGTTCCTAGTTAAATGAGCTGATGAATTTCAGCTCATCTTTTTCAACTTTTTTCATATTCAAGTTTACCTCTCTGTTGTAGCATCATTTCAATTTCAGTCTTCTCTCCTTGATATTCTGAATCAGCTGGAGTCTCTTAGTTTCCTTTAAAATTTCTTTTCCGAGCATTATATGATCATTTTTTACTCCTATCTTCAAGAAAATTTAATTTAAAACAAATAAAACAATGAAAATAATGCAAAATATAGAAAAAAAATCTAACCATATTGGAAATAACACGAACCAAAAATATAGATAAACATTAGCGTGAGTCGAAAACACTATTGCCAATCATCTGGAACAGAATTGCTTGAAATAATTTTAAATAAGTTGTAGCTTAGTAAGAAGAAAATTAAAATTAAGGTTTTAAAACATTATTTTAGGATAATAATAACTTAAAAAAGGATAAATCATCTACTTCCGGCCTTAAATATCACTACGCATTTGTATAAAAGCTATATCTTGAGTTCTACCTTACATTAAGTAAAAATAAGGACTGTTTTCGAATCATGAAAAATAGGGCTGTAATTTACAATCAGGAAAAAAAATCGAAATTCTCATCATGAACCGCTTTTCATACCTAGTCGGATAAACTAATTACATGTCTTACATGCTTAATTCTGACACCCAAATATTATACGAGGTTGGTTAAAAAAGCACCTCGTAAAAGCACCTTTGAGAATGGGCATCAAATAACTCACTGTAGTATAGTCCAGTTATTTTTCTCTCTCTTTTTCTACGAAGTCTATGAGTATGAAGCATTTCATTCTTCAAAAAATCATCGCCATAACTTTTCCGGACTATGAGACCGTCTTAGTAAGATCGTTGTTAAAAAAGACACTGACAAGCGTTTCTCTCTTACGGCTGCTGATAAAATAATGTGTATATACATACATACATACACACCCACACCCACCCAACTCATGCGCCTTTGCGTACACTCATGTTGCCTATGACGTTTTGTTTCCTGACATTTGCATGCGTATCACTTTTCTATTGAATTGCGTGTTCATTGTACTGATCGCAATAACCCCTTTTCTGCAATTTCATGGCTATCTGATTAAACTTTACATTGTTGCTCAAGTTTAGCACACCAGTATATTTATATACAATCATAAAAAGTCGAATACCCCTGTGGTGATCGAGTGTCAAAGAATAGCCCCACTGTAGCTCATGCATGTCATTAGAGGAAACTAAAATGGATACCCTAGTATCTGATTGAATAGTTGAGAACCCTGCTCCGGGAAATATATCAGGGGATCTCAAGGACTTGCTTTCTTTAGGCTGGTACGTGCATCAAAACATTGATGCACCCTAGTGGTCTTTTTCTTTCCCACGGGATTTACTGTATTTGCTTATCACGGGTGACACCTCACCCCCAGGATACCCTAGCGACCCTTCTGTAATTTCGACCCTCCTTCTTGTCAACCAATTTTTTATTTTTTTTTTCACACGTCTTGAATATAGCTTTCTCGTACAGTAATGGCTACGTAAGAGTTGAAATTCCAGGAATAAAATTTTAAATGATTTAAAAGGGGAGCAATTTCATATTTAATTGATATATATGTATTCATGTTGTATCCGAAATCCCGTAATTAATAACAATTATCTTCAAAATGCGTTACAAAAATGAATTTAAGATCGGTATATGTTTATTTCGCTTCTTATTGGATCAATCACAGTTTATAATCCGTAACAATGAAATAGTACAACAACATTATAACATCATTAGACAAACTCTTCCTGCAACAACCTACACATTTGAATTCTTGACCCCACATCGTACTCAACAGCGCCCTCTGGTAGAATGATTTGGGAGTTATGTAAGAGACACAAACTTGATGGTATTTAAGTATTCGAGTCTCACGTCTAAAACAATCATATTATTTCAAAGAAAATATAGAAATGTGTGAACAAAATTATTTTGATTTCAGAAATTATTTCAGAATATATTTCGTACTTTATAAAAAGCCAAAAATATTGATTTTAAGAACATTTCTTGTAAAATATGTGTTTCTGATATAGAAATATGAAAAAAGGAAATGTAATATTTTTGTATGCATTATTATTAAATTCATTCTATAATTACTTCAGCTCATAAAATATTAAAAATCTCTCCTTAATATATTGAAAATATTCAAATATTTCTTTCAAAAGAATTATTATGTATTTTACCTCTCATAGCTATTTAAACTAATTTCCAATGCAAATAAGAATTGTTTCATGATATAATAGAGATTTAAATAAATGTTACATGTTATTTTTATTACTTTGTGTGTTTTTTACACCAGTCGGAAGCAAATTATGCCCTTAAAACACCTCAGACTTTATATAGAAATTTTTTCTTTAAAAGTAATGAGATTTTTTCACAAAGGTTTATAATAATAAAACTTTTTAATACTTCATTGCATATTTTAATACATTGAGAAAAATAGTACATTTCTTATGATTAAAGAATTTAAAAAAAATTAATTAAAAAATTATATTAAAATTCCGAATCGTTTTAACTTTTGTGATAGACTTATAACATCGGCTTACGGGAGTTAAAGAACTTAATTTTGTATAATATTCTATTCATATTTTAAGTAAAAAGTAAGCTGTAAGTATACTTAAATGTCTCATCGTGTAGAATATGAGTTGGCTATGTATAAATTATAAAATGTGGCTTTAACAGTTAATTTATTAAGGAATCAAGACGTTTTTAACTGAAATTAATTAAATAAATAAACAACTTTTGTAAGATATAGCTATTGTTAAATATTATTTGTGTTAATGTAAAAATCACCATCGAATACGTGTAAATATTCAAATGAAGATTCAATTATTGGTGTTATACTATAGTTATAATTGATGATGTCGTAGACTCAATTTTCTGTTGGTAATCTTGCGGTAATGAAATACTAAATAATTTATAACAATGCGGTTGCGGTAGCCTAGTGTCATGGCCTCACCTCTGGGGGTTTTCGTCGAGTTGTAGGCTTGAAACTTGATGCCACTAAGACCCGTCGTGTATCCGGCCGGTGCTGATACACGTTAAATCTGTCAAAGTCCTCTCGTTAGCATGATGTGGAAGTTAAGAGAGAAAAGTATATATATATCTCTCTGTGTGTATATGTGTGTGCGTGCGCTCGCGCGTGTGCGGGTGTGTTTCAAATACGCTTACATAGACTGGGAAGAAAAATATTTTAAAATTCCAATAAAGTGAAAATTCCAGTGATTTTTTAAAGAAAATTTCAGTGTTCAAAAATCTAACCACCGTAACTTCTCTACGTAAGGACTGTATTATCAAAATACTAGTATATTCCTTAGATAAGATTATATTCTATATTATTAAATTTACAAAATGTTAATACATTTTTTTCTTTTTGAGTTACTACGTTTATTTTTTAATTTCGAATTCTCATAAATTAATAAAATATGCATTAAATACTTCTTCTGAAGCTACACTGTTACCTTAATCAAATATTAAAAATTATCCATGTATTAGATCACAAAGTTTCTGATGCATATGTTATGTTTGACTCGAATAATCCTAAATAATTTATCGCGCGTACTATACATTTCCTTCCCTATCCAATTCACCCATCACGTTGATTAATATAAGTGAACTAGACGTGCTTACCGAAAAGCAGACATTGATATAATATGGATTTTACGCTTTCAGCGATTAAATTGCATGTCAATAGCTTGTTCCTACAAGAGATATTCCATAGAGGTAGATTGAATCCAAATTGTCTGGGAAATTTCTCTAATTTTTGGCCATTGTATTTTTCTTTCTCAATTTGTGCCACTCTTTTTTCCTCCCCATGCCCTACACAGATGAAAAATGAATAGCTTCATTTTTCTTGTTTATTCAGAATTTGTGTACATACATAGTTTGTTCAATAAGTATCGAGATTTATTTTTGCTTGCCTATGATACGGAGCGGAGAATGGTCTTCTATGAAGAATAAATCGGTAACATATTATTGCGCCTATTTTCCTTCAATCGTCCTTATGAGAATTTCCATGACGTTTGAATAAAGAGCTTGTACGTGAGTAATGTGTAAATTAGTGATAACGTATAAATTGTGAAGTGTGATGAGCGAGAGTGTAGTTAATAAGAAAAGATTGATCGAAGGAGAATATAAATGATAGGAGATTGGTAACTGATAGGAGTTTGGAAGGGTTAGATTTATAGTAGGGTGTGAGTTATAAAAAGGTTTAAACGTCGAAGCTAGACGTATACTAACACTGATAAGAAGAAATGTGATAGGTGATTCGAAGTGAGTGGGAAATAATTACATATCAATGAACTTACATTAAGATCCAGCTAACAAGCTTAGTACTAACTAGGATCAGTATAGGTAATGTCAGATAAATAATACTTTTTAAAGTTAATCTTAAGAATAAAATTCGTTTTGGAATCTATTCAACATACGTAATAATAAAATATCGTGTTTTAGTTGTTATTACAGGAAGATTAAATTATGTCTAGGATTTACGACAGATTATTTCTGACTGGCAATTATTAACTATTGGTGAAACAAGTAGTTGATAGAAGTACAACCTCACAGACACAAATCAAATTAGCTTAACATTTTTAACACAACAATTTATTATAGTTATGATGCAGGGCTTTTACAGTTATGTAAATGTTATTTAAAACATGTTAATTTAAAAGCAAAATATCAAATCTGGCAGAATACTGATGCAATCATATGGACTTCATAAGAATTAAATGAATCAAGTATCTTTTAAGTCAGAAATGTGAAGTGTAACGAATATGAAACCGAAATTAAAATACATTTTCACTTTTCAACAAAATTATTCACGGTAAAAATTATATAGTAAAATATACAAACTTCATAAGATATAGTGCATAAATACTTCGGATGTAGACATTCTCGTTTAAATTCTAAATAAAAGAAACACTAGAATGTGTTTAGATTACCCTACAAACCCTGGTTAAATAAATTCCACAGGATATAATGAGTTGTATTTCAGATTGCAGAAATATGTTTTTTATTTCATCAACAAACTGTCTTAGAGTTCGTAAATAATTAAAATAATTTGATTTCGTTTCGTGAAAAGCTATGATGCTTCTCATTCTTATCCATTTCAAACTCTACCAATCTCGAAATACATTGTAATGCAGTGTTCTAAAAAATGTGTCATCGAAGTTCAGGAACCTTTATAAAGCGCGGGAAATTTTATTTTAATTTGTTATTGCCTTCAGATCTCTGGAACTAAGTTTTGATTCACATCAACGAACTCTTGATCATTCTTGTTTAATTTACACGCCTCCAATTGGATGAACGCCAGAAGAAGCTGACAAACAAAGAATTCTGTCCAAGCAGTAAAGGAAATCATTGGAGAAAAGAGCATAGTGTTCTACATTCTTCTCATTCATTCTTGTAGGGATCATTCCTACAAGACATAAAATACGAGATATTAATTCCATATAAAATCCATAAAGATCCCCACATTTATAACCACGTGATTTTTATAATCCTTACTTTAGCTTCACTTTCTACTATTTTTTTCTCTTTACCACTGAGACAAGTAGAAGTTTATTTTTGTTTTATTCACTGATATTTCGATGTATCTGACTCTTCTCTCGTGCTATATTGATACTTCCTAATTTTCAAGGATTTAAAGTTTCCTCATTGTAGCATGATTGAAGTAAAATGTAAAACACGTTTTGAAATTTCTAAAGCTATTGTTTAAAATTTATTTTATCGTACTTATGTATGTATATATATATATATATATATATATATGTGTGTGTGTGTGTGTGTGTACTTTCAGAAGTACCATGTTAATTTGGAGAAACGTTTATTTTCAAATATGGAAACAAATGGTACAAAATATGATTTAATTCTAAGTATTATTGACGGTGGCGAATGCAATCCGTAGAGATATTTATATCAAAACTGTATAACTTTCTGAATAGAACTCTCAACATACACCTCTGTAGTTTCTATTGACCTTAACTTACGTTACGACAGTTCCGTATATTTCTATATTCGCAATACAGTTAGGTGTAGCTTGCATAATTGTACTATTTTCTTTATAATTGTTCTTAATTATTCTATTTTCTGAGTGTTGAAGTTTATTTAATATACCTATAATGCTGAAAAGCTTATTATTTTATTTAATCTTAATAAGGTATTTGCTTTTATTTTTGATTGGCTTATGTATTTTCGATATTTTTCTCTCGCTCTGACTCTTTCTATGTTACGTAATTTCTGTTACCAAAAACTAAAAAGAAGAAGAATGTTTTATGATGCTTTTCTTTCTATAATTTAATGATTATCTCTAGGAAGATCCGTTTTCGGCCAAAAATTATTAAAATACATATGTAAGATTTAAATAGAAAATTAAATTGGGAAACGTAAGAAAAGGTGGTGCTTTAGTATAATTGGTAGAACATTTCCACCAAACGGGAAAAATGCCTCCAAATGTTGTGGAATTGAAAGAGTAGAGGAAAATGGGAAGTTTGAAATTAAATTTTTTTACATAATTTTCGACATGACATACCCATCTGACGTATTCTATGTTGATCACGCAATTTTATTAAATTTTGTTTAGCCTATATTGAAAC
This sequence comes from Nephila pilipes, assembly GCA_019974015.1. NCBI lineage: Eukaryota > Metazoa > Arthropoda > Arachnida > Araneae > Nephilidae > Nephila > Nephila pilipes. The sequence continues at coordinate 114,832 of BMAW01031880.1, read as the reverse complement.
ATGAGTTTTAGCATATATTTCATTATCTGCTATTTCTCCTCACACCTTGGAGTAAATGAAAAATATTCAGGACTTGCTAAACATAGAATAGACAACGGAAGGTTATTTTCAAAGCTGTGGAATCTTGGTATTAAAAATATTTAAAGAACTACAAAAGACATTATACGTAAAAAAGGGACAAACCATGGCATCATAATGTTAAAGTTTTGGAAAAGAAAGTATGTATATAAAAATGAAAGGGCTTTTGTTACATTTTTATGACAACACTCAAATTTATTTACTATTGATAAAAAGAGCAATGTACTATTAAATAAGGAAAAGAACGTTATCAGATTTTAGGAAAATAGGTTCTGGATGCATTCATTCTTTTGAGTTTTTTATTGGACAGCAACATTTTTTTCCTGGTAAGAAAAGAAATTGTGAAGAAGGATTCCCTATTTTTGGACTAATACAAAACTTATAAAGCTGAAGAGTTCAGAGCTACGAATTCAAAACATTTCATACACTTGTTGGTTACGAAAACTGGTGAGCAAAAAACAAAACAACGAGACTACAGGATTCGGCCAAAACTCCATTATAAAAAGCATCAGAGAAACACGACGTAAATTTATATCGATTGGATTTATGTTGCGTTAGAAAATCTCAACGAATGAGATCCTCTTGGTGAAGTTGACCCAAATACCTCAATTCGAAAACAAACGGTCTTAACGCAGCAAAAAACTGTACCACCTCCGAGAACAATAAAGAAGATCCCGAAACTCCTAATTTATCTCATAACGAAATCTAATAAAACTTAATAAAATGAAACTTGCTATAAAACTACTTTCCCCACATTCAGTTACGCATAAACCCCCCCAGTCAACAAGCACCTATACTCCACACACCTCCAATAACACATCTGAATTTCAATGACCTAACCGAGATGAAATCTTTTTTCCCTTATTCAAAAACTGTATTCCGAACCTTAAGCCTACAATCTTTAAAGTAAAATAAGCCAAGTCTCAATCGACAAAATTTTTATCGTTAGAGGAACTTGTTTTTTCTCTCTCTGCAAGTAATTAAAACGGTCCATATCGTTTATACACCTGGTCTTTTCTCCTTTTTAAACTAAATTTCTGCCTTATATATCTGTAAATTCTACTTCTCTATTTAAATTTTCTTTAAATAAAAGAAATGGAATAACTTTTTATGTCCTTACATTTTTTAAATTTGTTTTTATTATGTTTCTATTATTTTTTTGTTTTACATTAAATTTCCCTTGTCATCAAATTAATAAGTCATCTAGAACATTTTCTTTTGAACGGCTTTTTAATCACATCTTCGTAGCAAGAGTAAAGTCCCTGTTGGCCAAGGACTCCAAAAGACCTTTCAGTGAATGAACACAAATTGTTGCTCTCTTTAGTGGAATTGGGGATATTTGGATGTCATGATGATTGGTGTAAGCTGAATTAGCTGTGCTAATTTTGCTTCAGTTTTCGTGCTATTACAGATGTACCGGTAATATTTTAATAAAAACATAGAACTATCAATTTTCAAAAACTTAAAAAAATAAGATACGTAAACGGGAAAATAAAACAATTTAACATTTTTCAGGTTTCATTTGCGATACAAAATGACATGACAAAAAATACTATACTACCCTTTTTGATTTATAATTTCAATTTCTTTTTGATGCGACTTCAGAATAATTTTACAACTATTTTTTCATCATTTTGATGATAAACTGAAAATTAAAAATATCCGAATAACGCATCTTCACTTACCTCAGAAAAAAAAATCTATAAATTTACCTGCAACATTTCTGGAACGTGTACAAACTCAAAAAGACGAATTTTGATTGACTTTCTAAAATAAATTTTTTTGTTCTAGTGCGGTCAATCGAGGAAAATTAGAAATATACGAAGTTTGTGTTAGTAATAAGTAATTCATCTTAAACCGAGTTAATTACTATAAAAATGAAACAAAAGAATTTTCTGGGTATGAAGACGACGCGTTTAATATCTGAGCGCATCATCATCAGTTGAGCACATCTGGAACTTGCATTCAGAAAAAAAGCGACGTCTTTCATTAATCAAACTGCAGCTCGGAGGGGAAGCTCCTTCACGTGTCTCAAAAGAAATTACGAGACAAAAAGCTGCTTTTTTTTTCTTTGTAAAATATCCTTTTGCACTTTCATTTTAATAACGTCTTTTGACGAAGAATTGGTTGGTAATTGCACCCTATTTTCAACCTTAACAAAAGAGTTTTGAAAGATAATGCATAAATTAAAGAGACAACGAACAGGCTTTTAATTCGTCAGTAAATGGCCTCGCTTCGGAAAACAAAATATTTAAATTGAAGATATTTTTTTCATCTTACAAAATGGATTTATTTACCTTTTTAGTGGAAAACTCTCTATTAGATGCCTTTTATTCAGAAAAATGATTCATTAGTTTTAGGAGCAACGTTTAATCGGGGCGTAGGGAGAAGTTAAATTTTCCTGCACAGTGTTATTAAATGGGATTCAGCAAAAAATCTTTTAATAGAAACTCTTTTGATAAATAATTAATTCTGATTTTTAGAACTCAATGTATATACTTCAGCAGTTCCGTAAATCTAAAAAAATATTTTATAATGAACTTTATATGTCAGGTTCACAAAGATTATAAATTTAAATAAAGAATATTCCTCTTGCAAAGTGTCGCTGCTATAGATCAACATATCTTATAACTTAAGAAATTTCATAAAAGATTCTTTATGTTCGAATTTTTTCAAAATTGAATCTATAAAACTAGATTGAAGTTTTGTAATATGCTAATTTGATAAAGCATTGAAAAAAAGATGTACTATTTTGAAAATAAATTTAAACTATATTATAGTGTTGTATAGTAACAAACTAAATTCTAGTTTAAGCAAATGTTCCAAGTATGGTCATGTTTCGATCGAAATTTATTATTAATTTAATGCCTTCAAAAAATTTCCCGTTCATCTTTAATAAATGCGGCTCTTGTAGGATTCCTAAGAAATTATACATTTTATTGCGTTCTTTACATTCAAATAGTTATCAGTTTTCAAAGTACGCATACTTCTAGTGGGTATACCCCAGATATAGTATTATAGGGAAAATTGAGGAAAGATTCTTTAAAAACGAACAATAGTGGTATCTTACGGCTTAAATGACAATATTATTTAAAAATGATAAGTACAAAAAATATTTTCACTTTTAAAAGCTTCAAAAATTTAAGCGAAGGATTAATATGATTTCTAAATTTAATCGCTAAAGTTTAATTTGGGCTTAAAAACGAAAGTAATTAGTCAGAAAAAATAAAAAATATCAGTTAAAGTAATTAGGTGTAGGGAACAGTATTTTCAAACCAATTAAGGGACAACCCTTTTTTTTTTAACGTTCACTATTAAAAGAATGAAACTGAAGAAAAACATATGGTTTAAGGAATAATTAAAAGCAACTATTCCTACCTTATTTGTTTTACAGAATTGATCACTTATATATAGCACTTGGAAAACACGGCGAGTATCCTACTTTTATAATTTATGTGGTCGTTTTGGATGTTCATACTTACTTTTAATTGCTTATATTAAGGCATTGCTAGTAATAGAAACATGGCGGGTAATTGGGTGGATAAAAACGGAGTTATCGTAAGGCAATGGGAACTGACGTCTTATAGTGTCTCGAAGTGTAGTACGAAGAGAATGGAATTCATTCACGTTCGAAAGTTTAGCAACTAAAAAAACCTTTCTATGGTTTACAGACTTCTATTCAGTGTTTGTGCTTATCCATCTTAATCCACGTCATTGAAGTGCTGGTTCACATTGGATAAGAGGGAATGGTACCTGAACAAAAGAGACAATGATATTCAGAATGTGACATTGGACTATTTGCGATTTCCTCTTCATTAACTTCGCTGATCTTTTGGTAATTCGAATTGCATACAGTGACGACTCCTTGCGAACCGAATAAAACGTGATTAAGTATATCACAGGAAGATAAGAATTTCAGTGAATTCATTTAGATACAGTGATATATAAGTGAAATATAATTGAAAGGAAAGGGAAGGAAGATAAATGATAACGACAAGCTCATAAATGTTGAAGATTAGAGAGCATCATTGTAACTAATCGTTTTATTGAAAGCGGTTGGAAGTGACCTCTGATCAGAAAAGCAGGAGTCGAATTCTGTTATAATAGAGAATTGCTTGAATTGGAATGAGTGATTGGATAAGCTAAGACTTTACTACTTGAACGTAAACTAGAATTAACAAGTTAAGCGCTTGGTCTACTTTTCCTGCCATTACGTCCATGCCCAGTCTCGGCCGTCAAGGGGTCCAAACTGAATGCGTTGAGCTAGAGAGGATAAAGTACTAGATGCTATCCATATAAGAATATCGAAAGACACAATAATAGAGGAAATGGAGTCTTGTTTTTGGGCTGGAATCTCTGAGTGGTCATATTGACCTTTATGTGTTCCATGGATATGCTCCGACTTTTGTTAAACATAGGGACAATATCTTAGCTTCATGTTTCGCCATATCCTGGGACTACTGTGAAAGAGCACATTTTATGGGATGATAATGTTGGAACTTGTACTATACTTGTTTATCAATATTTTGGGGAATCAAGGTATGGAGTTAAAGAAATGTTAAGCTCGGAATTCGGACATAAATCCAATGCAGTGTCTTTGGGATTACCTCGGCAGTCGTCAAATGTTCTGGAACAGGGGTTGCTTAATATAAGGTCATTGCTTCCTATTTCAATGTATTATAATTTTGTTTTCAGTATGGAAAGTCAAGAATACCGTACATGGAACAAAGTTTGTTTTTTGAAATAAAGCTATAAAATAATAATACATTCAATAATTTCTTCACTCAAACAAGTATCTTCTTTTTATTGTAATATGTACTTTATTTTACATTGAAGTATTATCTTATCTATCTGATCTTCTTAAACTCAAATAATTCAGATCAAAATTTGACGTAGTTTACAGCAGCCACTGACACTGAGTGGCCAAGGTCACAAACTCATGTTCGGTTGTATCTCAACTCAGTTGTGGGCTCAAATTACGAATTTCACAAAACACTGGGTTTTATCCTCGTCACTCGACCGTGGCACAAAAGTTATTGTTGTTAATTTGTGTTATTTCCAAGCGCAATGTTGACAAACATTTGTTCCCATGGATGACTATTGCCACATAATGCATTGCTAATTGTTCCATCTGATGTTTTTCAAAATAATTGATGAATGCAAATTTCATAAGCTATTATTAGAGTATTTTCCATTTTTATGAGATCTTGGTATATAAATTTAAAAAAAGAATGATTTAATATTTTTAATGGAGCCCGTAAAACACATGTCTTAAAACTTTCATCGCATAAATATAATATTTATAAATCTTAAATAATATTTCTAGATCAAATAAAAGTTCACTTTCAATATTGTTTTCTTCACCTAGTGTTATTTTTAAACTCTTACTGTCATTTTAGCCATTTCTTAAATTTTACATATTTTTTCAGCTATTTTACCATTTTGTAAGGAGTACTTTACAATTAATCATTCATTGGGGGGGATATCAATATATATTTAATTGTCTTTATTTCTTATAGATTATTCGCAGATGAGAACGTTCGCAACTACTTTAGAATATTCGAATGCAAAAAAAAAACGACACTTAATTTAATATTCAGCATTTGTTTATTATTTCACACTTGCATACTTCTCTGAGATCTTTTAAAACTAACAGGATATTTTTAATACCCTATGAAGCTTTTACAGATCATTTTCGCTGAATATTTAAGTTTCACTGTATCAAAAAAACGTAGTTACTTTTGATTTAATAATTGAGATATTTAACGAAGTATTTCAGATTTACTTAGAAAAATATTAATACAGATATAATAACTTTAATATTTTTGATACAAAAATATTTTTATTGTTGAGTCATTACGATCAAGATGTTTGATACACATTTTTCACTAGAAACATTGGGGTATAACAAGGATTTCCAAATGGTAGGTAGTAAATTAGTCCTGGATTACAAGAAAATTTCCAGGGCGTCTTCTATTCATGATATAACTCACAAAACGATACAAAATACCTTATTGATGTTTTAAAGTTTATGAATTATTCAAATCTGGTTCTTACTACTTTTAACAAGTACAAGGTTATTACAATTTGTAAAGTGCTGTATTAAATTGAGTTGTTTCGAAAAAATTCAATTTGTGGCCACATTGTGCGGAATCTGATATGGAAGTTTTCTGAATAGTTTTCAACACCAGTAAATGATTGAAGAAAAGTTCAGCTGCTAAGAAAAAAATCATTCATTAGACTTAGATACTAATCTTAAGAGATGATTTCCTTCGATCAACAGCTCCAAAAAAAGGAATACATTTACAATTAATGTAGAATTCTTGACAGAAAAGCTGGATTCAATAGTTGAAACTGTAATTGAACTGTTGTGCAACACATCATTGAAAGAGTTATGCAAGATATTATCACAGAGAAGTTTTTTCTGCAGTGTCCTCAAGAGTACTTAGTTTTAGCAGAAAAAGCTGTTAAATTACTGATGCCTTTAATCCCGATTTATAAATTTGAAGTCAGAGTTTCATCACTGTTTTTCCTAAAAAGCAAATATAGAAACAAATTTGAAATCAAATCGGATTTAAGAGTTAAGTTTCTTAGATCCAATCGCGGTTTCTCCAAACGTCAAGTTTTTAGTTAACAAGAAACAGCTTTTCACTTCTCATTAATATTAATATTTTGATCTTATTAAAATTTCTATTTTGTAGTTATTTTTGTACTAATTTCGTACAAGGGATTGTTAAATTACACGAAAATTATACAGAGACATTAAAACAATGTTACATTTTACCTATAAATCTCAAAATAAGCAAAAAATATTTAGTTGGTCGCGAAAAAGATTCTTGATATATAACTGGGTCACATGGAAAAAGTTCGAAAAAACATTGAGGTGTGGTATTCAGATCACATATGCTTCAGGTGTGTCATTATGACGTACGGTGGGTCCTTCGCCTCACACACAAAGGCGTGAATTCTTAAAAAGCATTTTGAAGTCATTTTGAGGTATAATAGTATTATAAGTAGTATAGGGATTTTGTAATTAACTATTCTTCAAAGAAAAGCGTTTCTGTCCAACGAAGTATGGAATGACATTTCGTAAGAACAAACATGCGGTTGGTAGGGGGGGGGAAATTAACTCTTAAAATTTATTTAACTTGACACTCACTAAACGTTGCGAATTTAAAATATCTCTTTCTGATATCGATTAATTGTTAATCAATTTGTGAGGTTAATCAAAAGTTCTCGAATTCAGAATGGAAAACGGGATCTTAGGAATGGAATAATTGATAGTAACATTACCAAATGATCCCTTTTCTAAGAAGTCTAGGAATATCACACCCCTCGCATCAAATCTTTCGTCTGACGAGATCACCTTCACTTCCTTCGGAGCAGTTTCTCCTCTATCAACACACCCTAAAGGGCGTACTTCTAACGGATCAACAAAGCCTCTCCCTACAAGTCCTATTGAGCAGAAGCGTTAGAACTCGATGGCATTCTCGTTTCATACCTTATTTTTAAATAATTTAGTAGGGACAGTTTCACCGGAGGCAACTCATTCTTTCAATTGTAGCTTGGTGTCCGGAGAATATAATGATAAATCCAAGTTCTCAAGGACGGTGACAACGCGACACAAAATGACGACTGCTACTCTGCGTCATCCCAGCGCCATTTTAATTTGACAAAATAATTTTTCGAAGAGAATCTAATCTATAAACCAGTATCAAATTCGCTTTGGCACCATTTAACAGGTGGTAGGACACAATGCAACACTAACTTTTTAATGCTCTTTGTTGTAAAAGAACAAATAATTTTCGAGCCATGTAGACTTGTACATATTTATATACCAATGCAATTAAAACGAATTTACAGAAATAGTTTTTTTTAAAAAAAAATACTACCTTTCCTTAGTGGTGCATGATATGAAAATAACATGTCAAGAATTTTCACCTCTTATGTTTTGTCTATGCAAATAGCAAGATATTCTTCTGTCTTTTCATTGGTTAAGTAAGGAGACAAGTTCCTGCAGTGACCGATGTTAAACATTTGCAACAGTAAATGGGGATAAACATTCTATTCCTTTCTTCAAGGATTTGTAAACATTCTGAGTATTTGTAATTAGCCTGCACCATAGCTGTGTTTTAATAAATGACAAAATGTCGTAGCTGACCACTTTTCAAAATAAATTGAAAGTACACGTGACTTATTTATTTCCTTTAAGGCAGCAATAATGACATTTAGTTTAAAATGTATTCAATTTAATAATTTATCGTTAGTTTTTAATTTTAATACCTAGGAAGAATATTTTTCCACTTCGATTTGTATAGTTCGATTTAGTTGTAATATTTAATTTAATAATTATTATAAGAAAAGCGAACACTTTTAGAGCCTATATTTTTATTTAAAAAACTTAGCATAGAACATTTTTTACTTTTTATTATGCTTGTTTTAGTTGAAATGAAATTGTGAAAAGATTTCAAATATATTTGCAATAAAAATTCATTTCTTTTCTTATTTTTACTAAGATCTTTCTGGTATGGATTAATTTCGGGAATTGTTTCATTGATAGGTTTCATTGAAGGTTATATAATATATGAATTAGAACATACTGGTTGTTAACTGTAACCGGTAATCCAAGCTAATTTTATGATATTTAATTCACTACAATAAATCGCCCGAGCTAGTAGCAATTATATTTCCTGGTGTAATAATTTGAATAGTTTGCTAGTTAACTTTGAATATCCTGCTGCATTTGAATTCACTTTGCTTCCGTCCCTAATCGAAAAGTGCCCGAGTGATTTATATGTCTGCATTCATTTTAATTTTCGGCGGAAGCCATTAGAACAATTGGACTAATTTATACTGATTTTGAATACACGAATTAAATGAATTGCCACGTCTGTGAAGAGAGGTGGCTGAAATTATATTGAAACGAAATTTTCAGAAAAAAATCTGTCTTTTGAAAGACCTTTGATGCTCATTCAATTTTTCTTTTGTTCCTAGCTTACTGTTTTGACTTTGGATCATACACACATATATATATATATATATATATATATATATATATATATATATATATATATATATATATATATATATATATATATATAATTGATAAAACCAAGCTAACTGAAAAGCAACAACAAAATTAATTCTCAAGCAGTCTAAGAAATAATTGTTCAGAATTGGATACTTTTCCTCCTAAGACCACGTGCCTTTCGCCTGAGAACTCTGTTCATTGGAGTGAGCAGCGCAGACACAAAACGAACTTTAAACAGAAAGAACTCTTTTTGCTCTCCTATGTAACCCGTGTTGTATCTTGTAGTATGATGTGTCACTGAATGTTGTATCTAAATTGATGTTATTATATTTCTTTATTTACAAGGGAGTGCAGTCCTTTTTTTCAAAGTTGCTGATTATTTTTATCTAATGGAGTTTTGTTGTAGCTAAAAAGAAGTTTATTGCACCAGTTCGCAAGGACAACAAAAAAGCTGTGTCAAATTTTGATATTCTCAATGAATAATTACAAACCAATATTGAATGAAATCGAAAAACTAATTTTGGTTTCTTTACAATAGTGATGCTATTTTTTTTTTAAAATACACACTCATACAAGGAAAAGAATTCAGAAATGTTCTTTAATTAAAAATGTTTGAAATTTCAAAGCACTTAAACATTCTCTATCTGAACTAACATCTCAAAGCAATATATTTTAACATTTTCTGGTACAAATGTTATTACTAAAAGTCTGGCACATACGTTATAACTGAATACGACAATTACCATTAATATTCGTAACATCCTCTATGGTTTTGTGAAAGTGACTTACCATAAGCAGCAATACCGGCTTTTTCGTGAAAATGGACTAAATGAAATGGAATAAAATATATTTATATGCGAAACAGATCGTGACATTAAAATTACCTCAAACACAAGACTAGTTTTTATCACCTTCATGGGCAGTTAGAGTATTTACACGTCATACCATTCTCTCCTATGTAAAATTGTTGGTTAATGCAAGTAGATTTACCCAGAAAAAAATCAACTTTATATTGATATAGTAGCATTGGGTTAATTTTCTTACCCCTTTTTGCAGTGATGAACCTCAGGCTGCATCGGAGGCAATGCACTCTGTAGAGTAATCCGAAGGAAGGTCATCGAGCGCTAACTAATAATTCATTTGCAGACTTTTGTTCAACAAGATACAAATTTCTTAAAGTTTACACTTTGAACTAAATGCTTGAAAACAATTACGTATTCATTGCTCTACATTTATGAGCAAAAAGAAGAAAAAAAAGAAAACAAGTTTACACTAAAATTTTAAAAGTAACGCTCTTCACATAGTCATCTATGAAGAAGAATTACAACTAATAGATTATATATATTAACTATTTACAACAAAATGTGATTGCTTATTAACATCGCCCTGAGAAGCAAAACTAGGGCTTTTGGCGACGAACCTTGTTAATTTTCAACCTGGTCGACACCTGAGCTTTCATCCCCTTCTCCAAACTTCTACACCATGCTAACGGGATTCCTCAGAACCTTGATCCTATTTAACCTGCATCAGCCTCACAACACGGCGGGTCTCTGATGGCATCAAAGCTCGAACCCTTGTCTCGGAAACAACGCCGGACACGAGTCGCGGCATTGATCACTGGGCTACGGAGTCCATTATAACAAAAAGGGTCATTATAAGGTTCCAAGTCACCACGTGAGATTAGACACTACTGTTGATGGCCTTTTCGGAAAAGAAACAGATGAAATGTGAACATAGATTTTTTTTACCGTTTGGAGTTAAGGCCTACGAAGGTTGGGGGCGTAGATTGCTTCCCTATCTTGTACTTAAGAAATAAACGTTTTCTTGTGGAATTAAATGCATTATGTCTCGACATGCTTTTGTGGTGGCTAGTCAAATCTTCTCCGTTGCATTTTGACATAAGGCAATACGTGACTTTACCAAACACTCTACGTGTTAGAGTAATGACTACACTTGGATTTCATTTATTACCAAGCGAATATATCTCAAACAAATGTTTATTTAAAAGAGAATGAATATTAAACGTAAGTATTGATTATGTGCAAGCTAAACGTTAAAATGTTGCATGCAGTTCTAAAATATTCTAAATAAATTAAATTGCGTTTATTTTCCATTGCCAAGGAAAACTATTTCATTATGTGTCAAGTATATCTCCCGACATTGTTCCTTTACTGTGATTAATATTGAAGGGGACAATTATACTAGCGTTCCCTGTGGTAAGATCTTAAAATCACGCAATACCCTTAAATAAAGGAAGTGACCATTCATTTGAACAACAATATATCGAGGTTTTAATTTACAAAATTATAGACGGTTTTTTCCTTCATTTTTCCGGCATTATTTATTTGTCTTCTCTGCACCTATAATGAATTTGTCTGTATTCCTGAGCACTCCTTCTAGACTTTTAACTTTATATTACACCTAAAAAAATTAAGTAAGAAACATTACTATCGCCAAGGCTTCCACTTTAGTACGATTACCATTTTGTTGGTGCGCTGAAGTCTATGTTGTGGGCGCTGTAACGGACAATGTGTAAGATAAGTAAGGAATTATTTTCTGCACATAAACATAGGTTATATTTCAATTTACTTTAAAGAATTTTTCTGATAATTTAGTTAAAGTACTAAAGTATCATTGTCAAAAAATTACCTCAACTTAAAATTCAAACGCTTGATGCATAAATATTGAAAATTAGACAAATATTTTAAAATTTCCTAATTCCCGTATTCTTATATGAATAAGGGAAAGAAAAAAGTGTATTCTTTTTAGCTTAATGTGATAAAATTTATATTTTACAATAATAAAATTTTGATGTATTCTTTTGGAAAATAACATTAATTAATTCAATAAAACTAAATCAATAATCTTTATAATTTTAAAATGAAAAATTTCTAAAATGTAACCACTTTCATTTTAAGTGGGATGTCACAAATTTCTTTTTTACATTGTTATTTGATACACACAAACACACACTTATATGTATATATATATATATATATATATATATATATATATTAATAGGATTATTTAGGAGATTAATAATTTTATTAATAATCCTACATGCATAGTTTACGAGATAAAGAATTTAATGACTATGAATACTACATTTATAATAGTTTAAATGTTAAAACTATGTTTTAAAGAAAACAAGATTTAAGAAACAAGAAATTACAGATTTACAAAAAGATTTTATTATTTTCTATGTCAACATAGTTCCGAATAATTATACTATTATTTGCAAATATTATAATAATTTAATTAATAACAAACATAAAGAAGAGAAAAATGATTTTACAGAAAATTATTTCAGAGCCCTAAAATTCAATAACAGGATCACAACTCTATGTAAAAATTAAGAGTATTACAAATTAATAAGATTAAAATTCTTCAAATATATACTCAAAAATTTTATATCGATCGAATTAAATTTAAAACAGTTAATGATGGATATAATACCTGTGTTACAAAAGCAGCAATTATTATAAAACGTCTTATACACATGATACTATTAATAAATTTAATAAATTAAAATAGTTTATATATTATTATGAAAATAAAAGACTAAGAATTATTTTCTATTCATAATCATGACTTTGAAGACCTGTTTAATTCGATAGACACAGTAGACCATGTTTAAGTACTATTACTTATTTATGAGAATTATATTATTAATGAAATTATTTCTTACAATAAATTTCAATCTGTTATTAATATTGTACTTTAAGATAACTATATTAAATATAAAGACAAAAACATTAATTAGACTTGGCGCTTAACCCTAAGGGAGATCTACCAGTGATATGAGGAGTGGCTAATAAAAAAAGAAATTGACGCTGCTACAGAAGTATACATGCACCAAACGTCAGCGACTGACAGCTGTTTAGCGTTAAACCTTCTCTTTCGAATGCAGTGCCTATCGCTTCTGCAAACAAATCCTCAGAGCAATAGCCTTCGTTCGCATATGAGTTATTTTTTTCTGTTTCTCCAGAAAAATTATTAGTGAGTAACGAAATAGTATGAAATTTCAAATGAAACTTGAAAAAACCGCTACTGAAACTTGTTAAAAGAAGTGTAAGGTAATTAATGCATACACGTGTTTTTGAGTAGGTTAAGAGTTTTAAAGATAGCCAAGAAGACTTTGAGATAATTCAAGCTCGGGTCAACCTTCCATGTTAAAAATGGATGTCAATATCGAAATAATTGGTAATCAGGTTCTATCTGACCATCAGTTAAGTATTTATGTAATTGCTGCCGTATTTGTAAGGAATCCGTATGGTAAATTTTTCAAGATTTTTTCAACATGCATATAGTGTGTGCTAAAATGGTGTCTAAAATTAATACGTTTGAACGAAAAGAAACTCGAAAAAATGTTTGTACTGACACTTTGAATGCCATTGAAAATGACCCAAACTTATTGGGAAGGATAATAACGTGTGACCAATCGTAGTTTTTTACTGTATAAATAAATTTACGCATTTTTTTCCTGTCGAAGCATTTTACAGCATCTATAGCATATTCCCCTGTTTTATATCCAATTATTCAAGAATTTCAGATTGTATACATTACCATTATTAAATGTGCGTACGGCACCATAAACACTAAATGAAAGTGTTTCAATCTGCACAAATAAATTTTGATTTGGGAACACATGACCACACGACATTGTAAAATCTTTCATTTGAGTTCTGTGTATTACAATGCAATCACGTTTTTAAAAGATCAGAGTGTGAAATGTCTCTAAATACTGGATGCATGGTTTTTACGATAGTAACCGGAAGACTGTTTTTATATATGTAAATCTTTCCTGTTGCTTCATTAAATCTGCTATTTTGTATCCATACCATGATTCTTTTTCAGCAGGGCAAAATCCATGTTGAAGATATTCATCTGTCGATAGTTTGAGCAGAAAAATAACTCTGATAGCTTGTCGCATACTGTGAACACTGTTCAGATTCCTCTGGATATCTAACCCTTAATAAGATTGTAATTTATCTATTTCGTGCTCAGTCAAGAATTTTTTGCAGCTTAAACACTTACCGTAGGATAAAAATTTCCCTTTCTGTTGCGTTTTTAAACGACGTAATCTTGTTCCCAGACGCTTCATTTCAAATCTAATGTAATCTATTTCTTCAATAGGGTATTCATCTCCATAGATGTTTTCCTTTTTGGTAGAAGGAAAGGTTTTGGAGTCGCCCAAAATATTTGATATACCATGCATCATGAAATGTCAATGAACGTTGAAATATTCTTTAAAGCAGCTTCAACTTCCATCGACCCTCTGGAACTTTCAAAATTATGCTTTGTCTTTTTATAAAAAAGTTTTTTGATGCACATATAGTACGTAGATAAAATTTATATATCACTTATTTTCCCTGCGTCTATGCTGGTCACTGTAACCACACCATTTAGAGACGTATAACCTAGTTTTTGCCGAATTCCATCTACGACAACTATAATATTCTTATCGTTTCTATTTTCCCGAACATCTTCCTGATCAGCATTTTGCATTGTTTCCTCAAAAACAAGCTTCACAGCATTTAAGAATCTCCTGTGCAAGGTTAATCTTATAAGTGGTTGAATCAGATTCGTAAGTGCGCAAAACATTCGTCCAGCTTCTGCACTTCTTCCAAAGGAACGTATTGCCTATATATGTCTAGTATTTATGATTACTAGTTGGGTTTCTTCATGATAGTCTGAAGAAGAAAATTTCACACGATATGGGCAAATACTGCATCTCAAAATGAAAGAAATAGCTTGTCCAGAGTTATATTTTAAAACTTTCATATCCATGCCTCTATCATATTTTTTATACCTTACATCATTCATAAATACAAAAGAAAGTATATTTAAATTCATTTTGGCAGTAATAATTCCTATATTTTTTAAATGAAGAAAAACTTTCGATTAAATCATGCCACAAGAATTCTTAATACCAGCATTCATTTCATTATTACTCACTTTAGCATCCAATATAGAGTTACGACTGGAAGTAATATTTCTACCTTTGAAAAATGTTCCTTTGGGTTTTATATTCACTTTATGTGATCTGGACATATTTTAAGTTTCAATATTTCTAAACAAAACAGAATACTCAATTGACACTGAATAAAGTTCAGCACAAAATGTATTTTAAAAAATCTGATTTACCATCGCAAAGTTCAGTAAAGAATAAGCGAAATTCGCAAGTGAGTATAGTATACAATCCTTCAAGTCACAATTACAGTTATCCTGAAGATCTTTGCTAATTGATAATTAAAATAATATGAAACATTGCAATTACATCCTAGTTTTAAAAGGCCATTCTTTACATTTCTATCTAATGAAGTGGGTATGGCACGTCAGCTGATGTGTTACTCCGCATATACAAAATAAAAATCAACACACTTCTTATTCGAACTTTAGCAAATATATTTTCTCATTGGAAAAGTCTTGCATTGGAAATTTTAGAAATCTCAAAATCGATTTTTTGAAGATATCTAGAGTACCGACTCCCTTTAATAAAATTTGTGAATTTAAAACACCATTTAAAATTTCTATAGAAATCTCGAAATAAGTGTAAAATTTCTAGACAGAGTTAACAAACAGACAGACAGAGACAGAGAAAGAGCAAAGAGACATTTATTTAACATATTATTCACATGGTACAACTGATGTATTTTTTCTCACGCCTTATCTACAGTACAATGGATCACCCTATGAAATATCTCACTCCTGTTGGAGTCATTCTGAAAATTACCAGTACTTTCCTTTTTGCCCATAAAAACAATCAAGATCCGTGAAAAATAGTCAGATAGCAATATATTTGGAATGCTCAATTCAAAAACCAGACTGAAGAAAATGAATGTTTCCCGTGGAAATTATATTGATATAAAAATTGAGACTAGATGGAGACTATTTCTACTTTGAGTACTTTGATCTGATCAGGAATAAAAAAAAATGCTTTAAAATATTTTTCATAATACTCTTTAAATTAATAAATATTCACATTGATTCCGAATTGAAACTGAAAACGAGGACTCTAGTGGAATATATTTTCAGGAAACATTTATTTCCTTGGATTAAATTATTTTATGAGAATAGTAGAGTAAGATGTCAGGAAATTAAATAAAAAATAGATACTAAATACATTCATACAGATATTGTGCAAAATATTTCCATTCACAAAAGAAGCAGAAAATAAAGGAAATTGAAGGAAGTATGAAGCTATTTGAGCAATATTTGTCTAGGAGGTTACTTTTCAAAATTATTTAATATCTGAAATGCACTTATCTAAAGAAAAACAATGTTATCTAAAATATGTATTCATGCCTTATGCAAGATTAGGCTTTTTAACGTTTATAAGTCTGTGACAAGAGATGAATTATCACATTTCGTAAGTTTCTGTTTAATATTACCATGCATTTTTAAATTTTTTTATTATGAGTAAGCTTGATTTTTCAACATATTTTTTTTCAAATATTATTTTAAGAAAAACCCTTCAAAACTAATTTCAATGTCATTTGACTCGAATTTTTGACTAATTGCGCCGTAAACCACACACAAATATCTAGAAAGATAAAAGGTTTGCAATTGACTTTGAAAAGAGAAATCAATTTGTATCATCATTAAGTAAGACGCATCCTATTCTTAAGATTAATTTTTGAGGTAAAAATGCGTCTTACATCAGGAAAATGTGGTAAATATTATATCATGTAACTGATTACATGAAATTCAAATTCTATTTTAACGGAATGTTCTCTTGTAATTAAAAAAAAAATTAAAAATAATTATTACGTGTGTAAAACGATTTAATATCATACAGTTATATCACGTATATTTCAATCAAGAATATTTTGAAATTTTGTAAAATTATGCAGCTGCAGAACCAGTCTCGTAATGGTGTAAATCTGTAAATGCAGGTATGTGGAATCACTTTTAATAAGTACAATTAAGAAATACAAAAAGCGATTATATCTCCAATTATAGTTTCATCTTTTTACACATTGACACCTTGATTGTGATTTAAAGCACATTACTTTTATTGTTCTAATATAAATACAGGAATGTAGCTTAAAATTTTTATATTTTCACTTGGATGGAATCCTCCTAAAGCAAAGACCGGGATTGGAACTCATGATATATGATCCTGTTGTATCACTGCCTTCATCTTTATAAACGAGAGAACACAAGAATTAAATTCCTCCAAATTAATAAAATATCCTTAATCGAGATTATTATATATGAATTTTTCTAAAAACTGAAATATCTAATTTTTTCAGTGGGTATTCCAATATTGGTACATGTTTTTAAGTTTCTTATTCAGCATGTATTACAATGTATCTTTTGCTATCTGGTGCTCTTTCTCCTTCCAGTGATCGACTGAGTTCAAAGATTTGTTCGCAGAAATACAAGTGAGGATGTCAAATGGTTTGTTTTCTTCAGTCGCAGATGTCTGCCTTCACATTCTTCCCACGTTTCTAAAACCCATTCGAAACAATAACAACAAAGCTGTGCACGTATAAATAAAAAAGGGTGCATCGAAATTCAATAGTTTTATGAAATAGCTTAACTTTGGAAGAAACATCGTTGCCATCTAAAATAAAGTTGCAGTTATTGCTTTTTTTTTCTCGCTAGATCAAGCGCAAATAAAAATAAAGAAAACACATTCCTATAAAATCCTCTTTAATTTCAATTTCATTTAAATGCCAAAAGAGCCGGTTTGAGATTATTCGGAGTGAAGATCCTGATTTAGTGCCTCAGATTGACTCAACATTTTGCAATATCGCTTTCAAAAACTGCATTTGCCTTAATTCTGAAAGTATCATTGATGTCTCGATTGTTAAGTGTATTCCGAATTTTTAGTTCAGATTTATTCACTCATATTTTTTGAACTGGACATCATTAGGTAAGTATTCCTAACCTGGAGAAGCGACAGAAAGCTGAGGTTCCACATGTTCCACAAATCTTCCTAATTCTGTTTGAAAAATAGCTGACAGAGGATACGAATAAGTAGTTGTTCTTCACTCTATGCTATTTTCATTCATCTTGTCTCTTTACGATATACTACTATTAATATTGTATATGTCTAAGGCTATACACTCTAATATTTGAAAATATTAACTTAATTTAAATTTATGTTGACAGTTTTTTTAAATCTGTAATCAAAGTTTATCACAGTAGTTCTATGAAAAGCTGAATTTTCTACAAATACGAGTTTCTCACATTAAAAGAACTGCAAAAGCAAAGTGAACTTTTTCTCTAACTGGCGGACCTATTTTTGTCAGATTGGTCCACTTAGAGCAGCCGAATTTGCTAATATTAAAGCGTTGTGGCCAACAACCTCCTAAAAGTCTTTTTAAGATTGAATTTTGGTCATAGCTAAAAGGTATTGAGGCATATTAACTCATCATCGAGAAATGATCATACCTCTCATTTCCTGCAACAAAATAAGACTACGATGTTTTCATTATTAGAAATATGGCACCATAGATTCTGCTTCGATAAACAAGAATTAATATGATAAGGATTGAAGTTCTAGGTGATGGTAGGTACTGCTCTTTAAGTGAAAGCGGGTCTCCTATATCAAAGGAGATCGTGTCGTAAAAATTATAAAAAGAAGCGCAGTAACAAATTTTGTCCAAGCATATTTTATTACACAGTTCATCTTTAAAAATTATTTGCATGTTAATTTAGATCCACTGAGCTAATCCATTTGACTTTTTGAATGAATGAATATCATGAATCTTTTTAAAATTAATTATTTGGTCCAAACTGGCGTTGAGGTCAATTCATGACCCCATTTGGTCATTCGAAGGTTAAACTAAGCCCGTAGCTCGGGTAAAAGTTACCCTTTTTTGACGACAGATAATGTTACAAAAGCATGTTGGTATTACCACTGTGTTCTATCAGAGATCAAGTGATTCCAAAACAAAATTTAATCTCATTCATAGGCTAGTTTTCATCGGTGCCGCGTTTAATTCTCTCCCTCGACCTGGATTCACCATTAAACACTGGACAACCAGCAACAATCGAAACACTTGGTTGCGTCCGTTGAATCAGTTCTTGGAAAGGAAATAAAGGTCTCATTTTCCGGAAAAGTTATTGCCATGATTGTTGTGAGATGCTTGCTCAAGGACATCCTAGAAAAAAGAAATACGATCTCTGGACCAACACTGGTTCTCCATTCCCAAGATGGATACATTTTTAATACAATTATCATATTTTCAATTAAGTATTTCTTTTTTTTAAAGTTATACTTATATTTCAAGTGGAGATAATTGAAAGAAAAATATTAAAATAAAAAAAACACCACAAAAACAACAGTATTACGATGGAGTAGAGTTCACAGATGATGCACAATATAATATATTCTGTATATCACATATGTTCTGTTATTGTTAAAATTACTTCAGGTGGAGTAATACGTTTTAAAGCGTATTTCAAGAAAATGAATACGTAATCGAACACTGATAATATTACATTTATTTATCAAAACCTGATCTATCCCTATTTAATAAATTTCGCTATCGTTCGGGCAGTTGACGGACACCAGCAATGTAAAAAAATTCGTCTTATGACGCGATGAATTCGTCCTCCCATCTTCGTACTTCGTCCACCGACCGAAAGTGTACCGAAGAGACTGTACCACTGAAGAAGGTGTACCATTGTACATCGACCAAAATAAATGATAGTCTGAGATGGCTCTATCGGGGCTATACGTCTGAATTTCTAAAAATTTCTAGCCGAGCTTCATTAGTGTCCTCGACTGTTTTTGAAACATGAGGTTTTGGAGCAATTTCTCGGGGTGGAAGCTTTAACAGTAAATAGATATTTTCGGTCGTTTTCTTGGTTCAGTCGCAGGAATTGTTGCTTGACGCTTTCAGCTGTTACTCTTACACTAAGGTTTCAAATGTTCGAAATAGAGCGAACTCTTGAAATCCCACCAGATACACAGAAGGACATATTTGCGGTAAATGACCAGTTTTTGCGTTGATATTGTTGCTTCGACGGGATTAGCTCAGTATTTTTTACGTTTCGGATTGTCATAACGTATCCATTTTTCGTATCCCATCACGGTTTTCCGCAATAAAGATTTTTTATGTGTCTTTTTAGCAAATTCGTGCGTTTCAAGACAATCTTATCAATACATATGGAATCCAATTTCTTGCTTTCTCGCTCAATTATTTCATGTATTCATGACATGAAAACGATTAGAAATCATTTTTTGTGATATTCTTAATTGTTTGGTAAGTTCATTTTGCGTTTGAAATACTTCTTATTCGAGGAGTGCTTGAAAATACTCATGCCTAGTTTTCATTGGAGTTCTCGATTGCTAACATCAAAATCACCATTTTTGAAACGTTGAAATCAACCTTCGCGTGTGCTTTTCCATACGATGGTTTCCCCTACTACGGAACAGAGTGAGTAACATGCTTTTGCAGTACTTTTTACTTGGGGAAATAAGCAACGAATTCAGTGACTTATAAGACCTATCGTATGACATATTTAAGCTTCGAACTTTCAACTTCACTTTCTCTTTTCTCCGAGCTTCTCCATCATTTTGATAACTTTGAACTTATTTCTATCAAATGACACAAATACATTGCGCTGATTTGTAAGCTATTTCAATAGACATCATACGACACTCACTTTGCATTTTAATAATACACTCTATGTCTAAAAGTTATTCTTATATTATTATCTTCAGGTCGATGAGTTTAGCTATCCTTTTTTAATTTCCGTTTCTATGCAAAGTAATATCTCTGTTTTGTATAAAATTAATTACTAAATTAAATAAATGTATATAATTCAGCTTTTTAAATTATTGATGACAAGTTTTGTGTGATATTTATATATAAGACTTTCCATAGTAGAAATATAAAAGATGATTAAGAAATCCGATTTTAAAAATTATAAAAAAAAATAACAGTATTTAATTTTTAAATTTATATATATATATATGTGTGTGTGTGTTTAGGTTTCTTATTTCTATATAAATATTATAAATTTTAACAAAAGACTTGCGATTTTCAATTCATTGGTACTCTTCTTGCATGGAAAGTACTTAAAAAGTCTTTTTTTTTAGAAAATAGTCGATAAGCTCAGAAAAAAATGAGTAACTAATATTTTTTTTAATATTTTCTACTATATAAATAGGAAATACTATGAAATGTTGTTTTGAAACTGTTAACATATGTATGTAAGAAATGTAGAAAAGATTTCAAGGTCTAGTGTCTTAAATATAAATATAAATATATAAAGTTGCTTATTAGAAGTATATTCAAAATTAATAGAGACAATCCTTTATTAAGTGACAATGGAAGGAGGGAAGATTTCTTTGACAGAGGGAATCAAATATTAGCTTCTTAAGCTACGAATTCAAAACTCTTTCTTATAAATTTTAAACAAATAAAAAATAATTTTTCTTATGTGTGTAAACAGAACACGAAACAAATAAAGAACTTTTTTTTACAAATCTTAATATATCAAAAGATACAACGTTCGATATTCTTTTCTTTGTTGCTTTCGAAAGCTCAATAAAATTCCGAAAAGCACAGAAACAATCGGTAATGTAATTTTGTTCCAGACGTTTCTTGATATACGAGGGATAGGGACGAAAGATGATTTTGGAATTAATGCAGCAGGAGAAAGTACGGCGAGAGAAAAGATGCTGTTTATATTGAAGTTTTTATCAAAACTATACTTTAAAGGGAATCGGAAAAAATTGCTAATTTATTTAGTTTTTGTAAACAAGAAAGACATACAAAGGATTATAAAGTTTAAGTAATGTTTCCTTTTTACGTTTAAAGGGTACTCTCTCTATATATATATGATGTAGTTCACGATTAAAAATAATTATTATACTTAGATTTGTAGCTCAATTACATTATTTAAGTTTAACAATTATTAAAAGCTTAGTATATAATGATATAAATTAAAATTATTACATTTACAGCCACTAAATTTACACGGAATAATCAAAATAGACTTTTGGCTAAATTTTAGTACAAAAAATTTGTAAGATATTTACTGGAAAATATCAATGTGATTATTTATAATCTCTTTATTCTTATCGAAAATGTGATCTCTTCAACATCGTCCAAGATATAGAAATGTACGAAAATTTACAAATACCGAGTTCATCACTAACACAAATTGGATTCTTTATGCAATGAAAAGTGCGATTGATTTTCTCTCTTGATTGAGTTTTTCCGTTTACTTTGATTGGAAAATACTCACAAGTAAACTGTAACATAAACAGACGAGACCATAGATGTCCTTATTCCCAATGATTTTATAGCACTATTTTAAAAGCTATTTTTTTTAATTCTATCTAAATTTCAATCTTGCTACATCGTGTCTTGAATAGTGATAAAAATATATTAATGATGGAGCGTAGTTTCATGAGTTAAATTTAAATTTGGGCCATGAACAACTTTTTACTCGTTTGGCTATTCATGTTTATAAGTTGTAATCACGAATGTATATGTAAATAATAAAGAATAGGATTTACTTAGCTTAAAATTTATATCTGTAATACGCATTTAATATTGCTAATTTGTAAAAAGAAACCGAGAGAAAAGTGAATTTCTATTTAAGAAACTTGGAGCAGCTTTCTTTCTCTTTAAAATATAAACAAAAACTCTCAAATATTTGGATGATAAATATAATATACATTTGAAAAAAAAACAATATACAGATATAAAATATTTTTCTGTTCACTGAATCTAGATTTTTCTTTTGAATACGGAGAGATTCTTATATTGCTATTGTCACGTTATTAATAATTTGAATGAGTCACAACGTAACAGGAAGATAAATAAAATCAATTCCTAACACAATGGGTTCAAATATTATTTATCAATAGCAAAATAAACAACTGCAAAAATACTCACGAACTAAATGTGGAAATTCAACCATAACTTATGTCAGATCAGCAGTCATAAATATTAATAACGATAATAAAATTCGCATCACACCTTTTAAGTTCTAATATGAAATTTTTGTAATGGTTAAATACTTTTAAACGGAAATTATTTCTCAAAAGAATTTGAGTTAGTATAAAAGATTCGAGGTTCAACGGATTGGATATGTTTAGGCTTTAAGTTACCACTTTCTTAAATAAAAACAGAACAATGTGTAACAAAGTGTAATAAAAACAATGAAAAGCAATGACTTAAAATGTTGTAAATAACATATATTCTTCGCATAGATTTATGGAATCAACCATAATGTATACATAATATGAGTTATCCATGATCCCTTTATAAAAATAGAAACATATCCATCTTTCAACAATTGGAAAATAAAACAAATGCTTTTATTTATTGATATGAATAGAAGCTTTGTGACTAAAATTATCCAAACATTCCGAAAAAAAACTTGAATTTTGTTTGGAAAATGAAGATTACTTGTGCTAGAAATAATAAAAGAATATATAATATATCTCGATAGAATAAATTTTTAAAATTTTTGAAATATTTGAATTTTTTAATGGGAACCTTAATTTTTATTCGGATCAGTTTACACATTTAACCCATTATTTATCAAATGCTTCTTATTTCTGACTATTTTTTCAGAAACTGATTTGGAATTGATTACCTAATATTGAAGAAAATACTTAAAGAAAGTTTAATGATTTATTTGCTAATCTAGCACAATAGGTAAAGTAGTTTTAACAGTGGACAAAGTTATTTCATCGGCTATTAAATTTTAAACTGCTTTTTTTCAGCTTTCTATTTTTCATGTAGGGTATGAATTAAAATTCTGAGCATTTTATTATTATTTATTTACTTTTGTAATCGATGCAAAGTTTTTATAAAATTTCGCATGTTAAGTTTGTTAACCCTGTGCGTGGAATAAATACTTAGATAAATATTTTTGAAAATACACGCACACACATTTAGTTATAGCTCTTTTCTTATTGTTTTCCGTTCGAAAAAATAAGGATTTTAAAATATTGAGTTATTTTGAAAAAAATAAAAGTTTAAAAAAATATTTCTAACAAAATGAAGCTTTTTTTTTCTTCTTAAATGCATATTTTGTGCATAATTCAAGGTCAGAGTCCTCAGCCCTTTACCTATTACCTTATGTCCATTACTTCTAAGCTACATCGTAGTATTTTATTACCATCAGAGTCCTACGTGTTTGAAACACTTTGAGTAGACATTTAGAACTGGGAAGACATAACGTTTGCATACATGCATTTAGACATAAGGGAAATAATAGCTTATTAAAAGTTATTCACAGGGTACTATGTCATTTAACTCTTGTTGATAAATGGAGATCAATCGTGATAGTAATAACTGCAAAATTACGTTCTATCTTAACAGAACAAAAGGTAATATACAATTAAATTTTTTCAAATATTTGTATTTTTTTCCTGCTATCATTAATTTTTATCCAATGACCATGCAACACATCTGACGAATCATTTTCCTAATTTTCTTATCCTATGTAGTGTTTTGGAAAATGTTTTGGAGTTGATTTGTTTATTTTGAAGTACAAGGACGAATCACACAGCTTTAATAATCATTAAAATAACCGAGATATCGGAATGAAATGTATTCTGCTTATTAATTCATTTTTATGTAAGTATTGTTGTAAATTACAGCTGTTAGTGTTGATTTGTTTGCTCTCAGGAAGCCGTAGATTAAGTTTAAAAGTAGTAAAATTTTTATTATTAACTCAGGATATAGTAATGCTTTATTTATTACTAGAATTAATCCAGATGGAAACTTAATTTTTATTTATTATTCTTAATACATCTTTACATGATAACCCTATAAAATTAAACATTTCTCCGAGCGTTTTTTGACTTTTCGCAGGTCGTCGTAGCTGAGCTTAGTAGATGGATACATCAATCTTCTCCATATTGCGGATTTCTTCAATCTACGAATCCTGAAATTAAATGAATTAACATTAATATATGCAATTTATATTATTTAAATTATACTTATTTTTGCGTCATAGATTAAAATGCACAATATATTTGATCATGATATCTCAATTACTTTTTATCAAAACTTAAACGTTACGATATACTCTCTTAAATATTTCAAAGTAATTATTAACAGTTTATTTTGTTAATTGAACGCGAGAGGTGCATCAATTTCTATAGAACAACCTAAATCTCAACTAGTCATATTTTAAATCTTTAAGCCAGCTAGTTATGATTACCAAAAACATTGAAGATATCATTTATATATATATTCTCTTTGTAACACACATAATTACTAATTAATTTGAAATAATTACTAATTATGACATTGGGCCGCAATGTTCATGTAATTGTTAAGGTAGCAGTGATGTAGCCAATCATGTGTTAACAATTTACTTCGTGTTATTTGTGCCTTTTAATCTCTCACAAACATTTGAATCCAGTTTGTATTTAAAAGTGAAATCCTGAAGATGTTATCCTCTGGAACAATCACCAAAGAACGAATGAAAACATCCGAAGTTACGTAAACGATTAACTTCTAACTACTAAGTAGAGTGTAACATAAATTACTCATCATGAGGGTAGACAGTTAAATGGTGCAAGCTAATTACCCAAGACTAGTTTAAATCCTTTTCAATAGTTAAGAGTTAAATGAGACTTTTAAAAGTTTATTCAATTACTAGAACTTATAGGAGGGAATATGTTCTCTGGAAAAACTGGAACTGCAGAAATCACATTATTTGAGCTGGATACTAATTATAGAAATATAGGAGCAGTTTAAATTATTGGAAAAGGGATGAAATATTTTAAAATTTAAAGCTCATTTGAACTTTCACTTAATTAATATAACGAAACAATATTATACACACACACACACACACACACACACACACACATATATATATATATATATATATATATATATATATATATATATACATGCATATATATATATGTGTGTGTGTGCGCGCGCGTGCGTGTGTGTGTGTGTGTGTGTGTGTGTGCGTGCGTTTCTTGGGGGAGGGGATGACCTGCATAATTACTTTCCTTTCTTCATTTTAACTAGCGTTCACCTTTCAAGAAAATCTATTTCAACAATTTATCAATCAAATCTAATTTAGTGATTTTTAAACACAGCTGTAGCTTTCGCTTTGTAAAACATAGTTTTTGGAAAGTCGATAACATATAAAATCGACATAACTAAGCCTCCAATAGTTGTGTCAGCAGAATTCCAATGATAAAAGCTCATGCGAACCATTGTTCTCTCTCTCTCTCCTCTGCTCTGTCCAAGCAGCTTCTTCACATGAGCCACTTTTTGTGTCAAATTTTACGCACTAAAATAAATGAGCTGAAACCACAAACTTCAGAAAATCAACACCTATTGGACTCGTTGTTTTAAATAGGAAACTGGAGGCGTTTAGTAAGATGTTTCAAATACACACACATGCACACACTCTCTCTCTCTCACACACATATATATATGTAGGATTTTCCAACTAGTTATTTAAGAATGAATTTTATTCTTCAATGTACTGCAAAACCAGTTCCTCAGATACTAAATAGATGGCACCACGAATCAGCGTCATGTGATAGCTCATATCCATTTCAGCTAGCACCTACTCCAGAACAAAACTGAGTGACCTTTCGTTCTCACTCTCCCTTTCCTCCACTTTTTCGCTTCTCTTCTCCGTCGCATTATCCGCGTCGGAAGAAAACTCCGAACGCCCGAGCGCGTTCCCACACCCTTCGCCAATATGGATTAAATGAGGCAGCCATCTATTTTGCTGTGATGAATTGATCAATTCCTCATCTCCTTTTGTAAATACACTCACTCTTCATCATCTCCTCTAATAAATGAAGTACAACAAGACGAGCCTCATCATTGAATTTCTAGAAAAACAACATAATGGAATTACCCCCATTGACAACCAGCCCTTTGCATAAGAACAAACCATCGTAGATTAGGGATGTACAATATCATCACCCCACCGTCTATATATATATATATATATATATATATATATATATATATATATATATATATATATATATATGTAATAGATTTTAATTTTTATGTGACATAAAAAGTAAACTACATAATTCTGCTTCACATTTGATAATTAATTAAGAGTTCAATCGATGTTCAAAATCTAAAATGACTTCAGTAGATTATTTTGAATTTTAATGCTTTAACTGCACAGAGACCAATTCCAAGAGTAAAAATCTTATAATTCTGATGTCTAAGCATAATATCTGAGATGCCTCTGAGTTGATTCCAGAAACTAAACACCAGGAAGAAAATCGTAATATTTAAAATTATTTCATATATTTTAATCAAGTTCTAGAAATAGGGATTGTAGAAAACAAACTTCACATATTATTGTTTCGTTGAGTACTACCTCGTATTAATCAGAACCAGTTCGGGAAATCGAAAATTCGTGTTAACGGGAGGATGAGAAAGGATAAAATAAAAATTAACATTTTTGCAGAAAATCATATGTATGGTAAACAAATTGAAAATGAATCTTAATTACGTAAGATAAAGACATCTACTGTGAAGAGATAGAAATTAGCTTTAAGTTTTTTTATTACATTTTCAATTTAGTTAATCATATAGAATTAGTCGCTTATCATATGGGTGAAAACTAATTGTTTGTAGCCTTAGAACAGAATATTTATAAAAGCTCACCTTACTTTTCTTTCATACGTCTATAGCTGTTAAAAGATTTCCATAATGAAAATAAATTTGGAAAGCACATGGATGATTAAAGAAAGCACATGGATGATATTAGATGAAACAAATAAATGTTAATATAAAAATACTACTTAAAAATTAAAAAAAAAGAAGTTCGTTTGGATCCATCTGCGCAATTCTTAGACCCCTATTAACGACGAGGAACTTAACTATTCTTCGTACTTCAATAGGAACACGGTAGCCAATGAGTCATGGCCACAAGCTCACGGCTGGCATCGAGTGAAGTTCTCGAAAGACCACTCGCGAGTCGGGCCTTCTGCAAGTATAATGTGGAAGATCTCAAAGTCCTCAGGGTGGCACTAAAGGGAGAGTGGGGTGCCCATTTGGATGTCTTTCACGCCATTTGACCTGAGTTCAAAATTACGAGGTGCGCCGCCAATATTCGCAGGGTCTGTTCCACAATGCGAAGTAAATAATCAATCAATCATTCATTCAAAACTCAAAAGTATATTACAGCATTATATATATGACACTTAAAATCCCAAGCTATTTAATGTTACTGAAACGTGATTGATAATGAATATGTAACATGATTACGAGCAAAATGTTTACGTAATATTTATATGCTTTTGAGTTATTAAATTACATGTCGTTTATCGTATAGATTTAAATTACTTCTCTCGCGATTTAAAAACTAAAATTACATTCATGTTTCTTCTACTTATATTTATAGAAGTAAAGAATTCAATATATAGAGTTTTTGAATTCTAGAATTGAAAGAAAATGAAGCAAATGCCACAGTAAGAAATTTAAAACGTGTAATTTTTACTGTACATTGAAAAATACTATTTTAAGACTTTGGTAAGAATAATTTTTTAAGTTGATGATACGCTATTTCTTAGAGTATTTTTTAAATCAGACATTCGTTTCATAATTTTGATTATTTTTGTGTTCCATGTATCCTTAAACATTTATTGCTATATTTATAAATTTGAAATAATAAATGCTTTAAATTAGAAGGATATTTCAAAAAGTAAATGTGTTGGATGACGTTTGATATTATTAAGGTGTTTTTGAGTGACCATTATATGGTGAGATCTACGAAACGGCGGTAAAATTAATTTGACATTTACTCATTTATCACTTTCGATTTCACAGCCATTTGCTTTCAGATCAAAATTCGACTGCCGCCACTTCAAGTTGTCTTCGTCGATGAGACATCGCATTGATGGCGAGAATATTTTGGATGCGAAATGTGTCATTCCCATAGGTCTCTTAGAAAAGGGAAAAATATTATAATAGCTCAATTATCTTTCTTAACTCGGGTAAGTTTAGCATCGTTGTCGCATTTTTAACAATCTATTCAGGGAGATAATTATCATTACAGACATCTTCCTTTCCCTTAAAAGTGAATCATTAATTATAATTAGAAGAACATGACTATTTTACTTCGGTATTTGGATCTTAAAATACTTAAAAATTAGGTCAACTCATTTGATATAATACCTCATAAAGCAGAATCGATGCCTCTAAGGTACTTTTGGGTTCTTGCGCTCTCAATAATGATCCCGTCTTTAATTTAATTAAATTATTTCTACTTTGTTGCTTAAGTTTCAGAACTCGTTCCTACCTTTATTCCTATGTCCAAACACTAAAATATTTCATACAAATAACCAATCAATAATTCTTTAGAAAATCATTCAATAATTTAAGAACATTCATCAAATAATTTTCAATATTCATTTAAGATGCAATTTAATAAATTAATCTCGGACTCGTACGCGTTGAAAATTTTAAAGTGTTCTACATAAAATTCAGCACAAAATAAGTTCCAAAACAGTTTATCAATAAAGACAGAATCAGAATGTTCAGAGTTTTTGTTTTTCTTCTTAATATTTTCCAGGTCACTCATTTGTCTTCTAGGTACTCCCTGCTGCACTATTGGGAAGGGGGGATCTTATCCATCGGAAAGTGAAACACATCTCAATACATTTTTCTAATTCCATTCCGCTGGGAGTTTTAAATTCACCCTCTATACAGAGTCTGAATTCAACTGTATCTAACACTGCAGGTTGTTTTTCCACAGTACGGTGTTCCATCAATGAATTCCACAAGAGGTGCGAGTCTTCAATTGGCCTACAGCGGGGAAGGAAAATTTTCATTTTCCTTCCACCCTGCCAGGGTCATTGCGATGGGTATCCAGTTTCAGCTCCCTTTCTTTTCATAGCAGGAGAAGAAACTCTTTCCTGTTTTAAATGCTGAATCCCTCTTTTCTTTCTATTTAGCTGTATAACACCACACGTGTCCTTTCCCTCAGAATTTTTGGGTTGGTTGACCTCTGGCTTCTAACTCTTGCTCTAATAGGACATTTTCTTCTGATTTGAAGATCTTGCGGTATTTCGTTTTAATGACCTACTATTACCATTTTTTTCATCCTTCTCCTCTCTTTAAGACTATTGATTCATTTCTTTATCTTCGGCCTTAGGCTTTTCAGTTGCTGTTTATGCTGAAGTGTCTTCGAATGGAGTGTCTTCTTTCCTTCCAGTATTATTCGTTCTTATTGTATACTCAATTCTCCTTGTTTTTCGCAACATATTTACAGTTCTTTTCCTTTAATCTAAACACAAATGTTAGTTTTCTTATATTTTCTAACTGATTCAACAAATTAGAATCCTTGTCATCCTTTGACATATAATTTACATTTCGAATACTGATTCCTCTTTTCTTCCAACAGCAATATTTTCGCCTTTCATATTATTTAGTAGTTTTACATTTACATTCTGGTGTTCAGTTAAATTCTGTTCTTCAAAATGTTTGAATTCATTTGATGTTGTTGTTGTTCTTCTCTTACTCCTCTCTTTTTTAGATCTTTGTTTTCTTTTGCAATCTCCTTGATACAGTACTTCTTTGGAATTTTCAATATCCTACACGAATTTCTTTTCTCCATTTTAAGTTTCTCCTGAAATTTTTATTTCTTTCTCTTTCCTTCTATTAATTCAGCTAACTGCTTCAAATAAATTTTCATCTCTTTCGGTTCCTTTTTTTCTTTACTCTCCATGTATTTCTTCTTTTCTTCCTCAACTCCTCTAATTTTCAATTTCTGGGAGCATTCTTTTTTAATTCAAATTGCTTAATGTTTCTCCTTTACCTTTCTTCTGATTCTTCCTTTCTTTTCCTTCTAATTTCTTCCCATTCTTTTTTTTCCTTTCAAATGGCTACCAGCGGCATCCAGCTATTCTCTCATGAAGTTTTCATCACAGTCCTCAATACTTGTTATAGCATTTGTTAGATCCAGCATTGTTGGCTCAGAAATGTTTTCCCTCTAAAAGGAAGAGCCACTTAATAATTAAAAAAAAACTAAGTGCTCTAATTAGTTATAAATAACGAAATATCCTCGTTAAAAATAAATCATTTTCCCATGCTGTTCTCGTTTCACACCAGAACGTATCAAGTTTTTTTTTTATCTTTTGATAACTCCGAAAAGAATAAATCAATTTCTCTCACTATTATCCTTTAGCGTTTAAAATTTTAGTAATCGTTTTCCATTTCACAAATCAGGCTTAGGTTCTATTCTGAGATAGCGATACGATCGCTTTTTCTTTCTAGAATCAATAAAAATGCAGTCTTTAACAATAATACTAATTATTTTCTTTTAGTCGGTTGAATCTCAGAACTCGTTCTCGCTCCTGTGCCTCACAATTGCATTCTCCTTCTGATAACATGACCTTGGCAAACTCTCCTTCACAGCGAAGGAATATCGCCAAAAGGTACCAGATATTACAATACTGTTGGCATTGAAAAGATTTTTATGAATGCTTACATAAACATTCATAAATTCAGAACAGAATTTTTTTCTCAGTTGAAATCCTCTGAATTGAATAATGAAGGGATTAAAACGGAGTTTCAAAAATATTTATGCGGATTATGGGGAAGGTTTAAAAAGAAAAATACTTCTTTCATTTCAGACTCTGTAATGACTTTTGAAACATTAAATGTCATGTTAAATTATTAACTGTGACTATGGAGTTTTATGGCGCAAAAGCCAAAGCAGGCTATTCTGCGCCAAACACTTGTTAAAATCGATTCGAAAAAAATTCAAATGTGGTGTAAAAGGCAAATGTTTCGTAAAAAAGCAAATAAATTATGTTGGGGCGTTTCTCCCACCAAGTCAGATAGTTCTAAAACTGATGAATGAAAAAAAATACGATGATCATGATCAAACACAGGACACACAATTAAAATATGATGAATCACGTAAGGGACATGGTAGGAAGGACACTCGGCAGCACCCTCCCCAAATAAGTGATGTCTATGGGTAAATCGAGTATGTCCAAAGCGAAGGTGAGTCATTCTCACAGTTAAATTATTAAAGGTGTCATAAAACTAGAAAAGAAATCTGCCCAGTAACTATCAATCAAAGAAATTGGATATAAACTGTAACAGAAAGAAAGGCTTCGTCCATGTTAAAAATATTAGAACGATCAAAATGGAAACATATGTCAAACATATTACTATGACAATTTGCAATTCCAATTTCGTAAATAGAAATTATTCTATTTGAAGTAGTATATGAAACATACATCGGGAAAGAATATTTGCATATATTATTCTTTTTTTACAGAATAAAAGCAAATTTATACTTGTACGTACAAATGAATAGTTTTATCCGAAGAAGAATCTATTGTTATGTATTACATCTTCGTAAAACTGTTCGAAATTCAAAGAAAGAAATTGATAGAATTATCGAACCGATCACGAAAAAGAAAAGTCATACGTATTAACTGCATCATACTGCTTCTAATAAGTTTTATTACATGTAGGATATTGAAAAAGGAGAGTTTCCGATCATGAATACATATAGTATCAATATGAAAAATTGATGGTAAGAATATATGAATGGATCGTGAAAGAAGCTTCCATTTATTATATTAGATTTTAGTGAATTGAAACTTGTGTTGTAAAAAATGTAAACATTTTTTTAAAGAAATAAATGTCAAATTTATAGAATAGAAGTAAATGTTTTTATTTTTAACTGTACACAACTATGTAAAATTCAAAAGTATACGATAATACGAAAAGTATTTAATGGATTTAATGTCTCTGACTGCTGTGTATATTACACATTTCTAACTTTATTTTTTAAGAAAATCTAATCTATATGTTTAAAAACCATACATCCACGTATATAGGGTTTCTAGCTACCAGAAGCTGACTGAATTCGAGCATATAGTGAAGCAGAAACTAAAGTATATATTAAGAAATTCCGTCTGATTTATCTCACATATCTTTCTCTCCATTTCTATGTTCATATTCTTCCCACACTTCAAAAAAGCCATCGAAATCTGAAAAAAAGTGCATGGAAGTCGTGTCAAAAATGAAAAATGGTTCTTCGGTTTTCGATACTTTTGCAAAATGTAGTTAACTTCGGAAGAAAAAGTTTTGACGCTTCAGCGAAAGGTGATAAAACCCTTTTCCTTTCTCCGAAGATCTAAAACATTTTAAACTGAAACATTGTTGAGAAATT
The DNA here is from genome assembly GCA_019974015.1 of Nephila pilipes. Lineage (NCBI taxonomy): Eukaryota > Metazoa > Arthropoda > Arachnida > Araneae > Nephilidae > Nephila > Nephila pilipes. Next base: position 81,585 of record BMAW01031880.1, on the reverse strand, counting down.
CATGTTAAGGTAACTGAGACGTTAAAATTCCTCGAATTTTACATTTTTTTTTACTGTTAAAATTTAGAAAGTGCTTCTCTGATTCCATACATATATTCCATAAGACAATTTAATAAATTTTACTACGGAAAATTTTTTTTAAATTGTAAGCAAAAGTGACAAACCATGTAGAAAAATCTGTCTTCTCGTGTTTCTCAAAATGGTATTTTTCTACGTTTCTGGTACACAGTCCTTAAATTTACTTTCTTTCTGGCTTCTATATTTTCCACAATACAAAATGATGATATTTCTTAAGCGCTGAACATGATTGTTTTTCAAATAAAGGCTCTTAATATTTGTATAAGACGCTTAAAAGTTTTAAATCATAATTTCTTAAGCTTTTAAAATATAAAATATAAATTTTAATTTAATGGGAGATCGGGGAGAAAGATTCCAAAAATATGGTAATTTAATGTAAGGTAGCCAAATGATCCATATTTGCGCAATCTATCTGCAGAGCGCAGAAAAAACAAAATATAATCTCGCTTCATATTGTTACGAGCCTGAGATGACACCTCCCTGAATTTTTTCCCTTACAAAGAAGAAGTGACATATACAGACATTTCATCATTCAGCCAACTAAAGTTTAGGCAAGAACTCCTTAACCTTCGCAGTGAATTTAGCGATCATTTTGGCAACATGACGAGAAACTTGATGACTTTGGCGGTAAATCTAAGATTCCAGAAAGTGCTGAAATCTTGGCGAAATCTCGACTGGTTAGAATGTTCTCTGAATTTTTACTTGTGATGTCACGTCTGACTGTAGTGGTTATACCAGGGAAAGAAGCGAAACCGGAGAAAATCGATCAGGAAATCAATTGAAAAGTTGGCATTTGGTTGAGTTAATATGCCGAGGAGTTATCGGTAACGTACTTGAGAGAATCTGCCGAGAAGCAGCCCGTAAATGTCGAAATCTGCCTTGAAAGTGCAGAGTATTACTGTGGAGATTTGTCTGTAAGGGCGAACTAGTGAGCTAAGCGTTGCTGATTTAGCTGTGACTGTCATTATAAGTGCGGCGACTCTCTTCTACAACAATGTTAGAAGTTAAAAGGCTTTACTCAACCAGCCAGAAGAGATGTCTTTTCAGCCTGGTTTGTAGAAGCGCCTTCTCCGGACCCACTGGACCAGGGCTCGAAACTACGCTGCGGCATTCAAGGTCATCAACTCTCTCCCCCTCCTGGGGGTCGGAAAACCACAGGCAGCCAAATTGGTGACTCAGGACTTGAACACTAGAGGGCAGAACAGCTTATTCCTACTGACTGCATATGCCCCCGACGTAAAACACTTGCCTCTGTACGTCTAACTAAGACAAACGCATACAAATCACGACTAGTGATATTCCGGCTCTGGAGCATCGACGAGATCCGCCACTCAACACGAGACAGCCGATGACTCAAAATGGAAATTGTCCCAAGGAAAAATCAATTCAACAGGGAGGGGATGTATATCAATTGCAGTAACGGCTGACAAATTCAAAGAAAAACAACCTTCTGTACAAACCAATGTATCTCTTCGTATCATCTCGATAATACTAGAGGGGGAGTATTCAACGACTCTCTTCTACAACAATCTTAGAACTTAAACTCAACAAGCCAGAAGAGATGTCTTTTCAGCCAGGTTGGTAAGACCATCAACTTCTGACTCAATGGTCCAGAGTTTGAAACAACTCTGCCGCATCAAGGTCATCAACTCTCTCCCTCTCCATGGGGTCGGAAATCCACCAACCGCCGAATAAGTATTGATTTTTCCTATATCTGTGTAATATCTGTAATTTGTACATTTATTATGCTTCTGTTCTTGCTGACACTGCCTAATTTTTGCTACCTTTGTATCTTGTCCGAAATATTTGTCAATTAAATGTTATTTGCCGTTATTCTCCGTATGATTCCAATCTCATGCATTCACCCGAAGTCGGAAAATTTTTGTTACAGTATAATAGCACAGTAGTCTTTCCATTGTTGAGTAAAAAAAAAAATTATTAAGTGAATATCATCTTTATTCCACTCACACTCTCTAACAATAAAACATATTTTTTTAACTTAACCTTTTTTTTAATCACCCATTCCTTTATGTTCTCGCCCTATGTAGAGTGCTATATTTATAATTATTCTTTGAATTTTTTTAAAAAAAAGTTATTATTGTAGGGGATTTTTTTAGAATTACTTATCTACGTAATTTCCACATATTTTGTGTACTTAAACAAATACAGGAGTAAACAGGTGTTCCAATTTTAAAAAACGGTGAGGATTACTTAAATTTGGTACAAATTAGACTTTTTTTTCCTTGACGGAGACGCCTCGGCTGACTCTGACTTCATTAGCAGACATAAAGAAAGTTTTGAAAACGTTTTTTTGAAACTCAAAACAACAGGTGATGCTTCGTGCCTCTCTCCCTAAATCAAAGTTCAGATAAACTTCTGTCTTGCTCAGAGAATGTTCAAGATAGGATATTTATGGAATTAAAATTGTCGAAAATTTGTTTATTATACTCTTTGTTATTTGTGATGTGATAACGTAAAATAAAATAACTTGGTGTTATCATGAAGTCTGTCCTTAAGTCAGGTTTATATGTCTTTTGCTTAAGAGCCTAAAGATGAAGCCACCTATCTGACAGGTAAGCGAGATTTTCTTATTGTTAATAAGTGTGAATCATTAAAGCAGTCTCACACCTTTCATTCATGTCATAATGTAGATAAAGTTACAGTCTACGTTTATTAGTTCCTATAATATTTTTTCCATTTAATCATGATTCAAAACTATGAATTCATCCTTATGTCGTCAGATGATGGTAATCAATATTGTGATAACTTTTCGATGGTAGTGAATTAATAACATTTACTACATCTTTAATAAAATTTTCGTCTCTGGTTTTTCAATTCATTGGACTGCCTTAAAAGAAAACCGGAATCAATGTAATTGAACATAAAGGATTTGTGCAAGAATACTTTGTTCTAACTGAAGGTTGATTTAAAAAATAAACTTTTGATTTCCCATTTGATTTAAAATCTTAGCTACCTAAAATAAATTGCATGGGGGTGATTAAATGATGCTCGTAATTATGTAACATTCAGAAACAGTTTAGACTGGTGAGGGCGAACCTATGGCATCCGTATCGAAGGCCAAAACATATTAGGTAACACAAACAGTCACCGCACAAGAGCAATCAATTTCAACAGACAACTAAGATAATTAAGTATCCAGGATTTAGTAGGTTACAGTACAAGGTTATACGAAATGAATCAAAATGAATCCCCATAACATATCTCCAGAATTTAGCTAGATTATTTTACGAATTTTGACACACAAACCCATACGATTTGTCACCACTAGTTCAGACACAAGTTACTTCTTGTCTAATAGAACAATTTGTTGGAAAATGCAAATATTCTTTTTTAGAAAAAAAATAAAACAACCTATTCCTTCGATTTCAATAAACGAGGCGCAGACGATGTAACACCAACTAAAACAGTAAAAAATTTCGTATTTTAAAACTTTTTATGGGAGAAATTATCTTTTTTTTTTTTAAAATTGTCTGACCCAGTTAGAGAATTTCATGGAATGACTGGATTTCGTGGGAAAAGGAAATATGTTGGTCGTTTCGGATAATGGGGTTCAAGATCGTTCGAAACTATTCCCTGAAAATGACCAGTTCGCTCTTTATTTTGGACTTAGAATTTTCATCGTGAATGTTTCACTGGTTACATTTTTTTTAAAACGATAAACTTTTCCGGAACTTAACAATGATAAGAAATTTATTGTAAGTATTTTAAATGATAAAGTAATTTCATAGTTATTATTTACAAATCAAATATATAATATTTTTCGTAGAGGAGAGTAAATGATATTTATTTATTCATAATTATGACATTTAGATTCGATTTTAAGAACTTTTATGTAATCTCTGAAAAGAGGAAAATTCAAAATACATTCTATATGTTGACGTCGAGTCAGCTTCACCTCTGCTGAATATTGGGACACTATTGGCTTTTTAATTAATATTTATGATGTCTGAAAAATAATTCAAATTTGATGGGATGATGCATTTTATTTTCATTTTATGGCAACAATAACTGCATTTAGCTTAAAATATATTTAATTTAATAATTTATCGTTTGCTTCAATTATTATATCTGATCAGAATATTTTTTTCTATTTAATATTTTATCATCTGCTTTAAATTTAATACTTTATTTAATAATTTGGTTTTATCGTTTAATCGTTTGCTCCCATACTTTTTGATGTAAGAAATGGCAATGGTTCAGTGTACTTTTTAGAATACTTATAAGTTAATTGTTTGTTCAAAGGAGACAGTTTCTCTTCGTAAAAAATTACTGCAAAAGTTGAATATATAACAAGGTTAATTAATTTTGATGTATTCAACCAGTAGAATATACTGAACATGTATTCAGAATAATACACTCAATGTAAAATTTAATCTACATTGAATTTGTAAAATAGATTCGATACTGTGTACTCAAGAGAATATTGTTTTGAGCGTCGTTTGCTTTACATGATTAAAAACTTTACGTATCGAATACTAAAGCCGATATATTAAGATAAGTTATAGAAAAATTATTCTAATGAATAAATTTTAAAAAGCTATTTTTTTCTCTTTTTGAGTGTCAAGTTTTAATTGTATTTTATAGGCAACAAAGATGCATCTAGCTGTTGTTCAAGTAAGTATTATATTAATTTTATTCTTAGAACTTCAATTAAAGATCACTTTAACTTCAATCAATTTAAATGAAGATGCACCAAGTTACAGTTTATTCAAAAACTTTTAAAGTTCAAAGTTGTATAACGATCGAGTGGTTATAAATGAATAAATTCATTCATTACTCAAACTAGATCATCTACCTTAGTGAGCTTATAGGTGCTCAATAAAAAGGTTAAATGTATTATTTGAGTATGTATCTGTATCGTAATGTACTATTAAAATAGCATCCTCAAGTTGATATAGAATTATTCAGGAACAGAGAACAATGCTTGAATTCATGAATCTTTTATAATTTCTTGCACAACTTTAGGGAACATATATGAAGTCTTAAATATTTCTCTGTAAACTTTCTCTATTTAAAATATCATTCGAGATAAATGTATACTGTTTAATCTCATGCGTTACTTATTTGCAGTCAAACAAATTTTTAAAAAAATGAGTTTCAACGGGTTTAATTTTTTTTTTATTTATTTTAGAAATAAGTATACCTATACCTTTCACACAAATATGAACAGAGAAGAATAGTTGTACAGAATTAGCTGTATTATAATTTGCTTGACATTCTAATTCAATTTGAATATTTAATATGGACTTAAGAGATGTAAATTTTCCCAACTTGAATTTCGTGAATAATTATGGAGTTACTCTGAACATGCTTCTAAATCGTCTCATCGAATTGGCAATAAAATTTGACTGGAAAACATGATAAAGCATATGCGAAAAGAATAAAAAGTTTGATACTATGAATGAAGTGTATGTCTATTTCTTAAGCTCGATAAATCCTATTTTCGAGCTCAAATAAATAATTAATTTATTCTGTTTATCTCTAGACTGCCATCCGACTTATAAAAATGATTAGTTCAGATGTTTATCTTTCTTGAATTTGCTATGATAAATGTCAGCTTAACGACATTTTTGGGTCAGCGTAGTAAAGTGATAAACTATGGCAATTCTGTGGCAGATTGAATGTGTGTTTATTTCCACACTTTTGTCTGTGTCTTTTATCTACCAGTGATTTTTTTTGTTTGATAAAAAATAAGGCTACAATACCAAAGAATCATAGTTTACTCCTAAAGAATTAATTTATTGATATAACTAGTTTTTAAGGAAGGAATGAAAATTAGAGTTTATGCAAGAAGAGCCAAATGTGACCAAATTGCGCAGAACTATGTGCAATCGTGATTAAGAAATAAGAAAGATGTAAAAAAAATAGTGAACAAGAAGGAGGATCGAAAGTAGAGAAGGATTGTTAGGATATACCGGGTGCGCGTCACCCGTAATTACCGAAGACTGTATATTTCACAGGAAAGAATGTGGTAATTGGGGTACTTAGGGATCATCATGCCCGAACGTAATTAAAAAAGATAAGCTCCTGAGTGGGGGAATAGCGGTTAACATTAAAAATCGAGCAAGTACTTAATTAAAAAAAATTTGAAAATAAGATGTTTGGAGTCATAAAGAAACTTTGTCTAAGAGTCAGTTCAAAATTTAGATATTGTAAGCTATAAGCTGTCAAGTAGGTTATATAACCATATCAGTTTCAGTAATTGGGAACTTATTAATAAATAAAATACAAAAACTTTGTACAGGCTGAATTCAAAAAAATGTTTTTATATATTTTTCATTACTTATAAGATATAATACGAAGAACATAACATCCAAAGTGATATTCCAATAGATTAAATGACTTCTATTTAACTTTAGCCATCTCAAATTTAAATTAGGTGCATTTTTAGAGCTTTCACGTATTATCCTCGTAGAGAGTCAGCATCATCAATTATGATCAGCATTGAAAAGAACGTGAGCATTTTAATGACGCACATCCTGAAAACTTCCATTCTTTGAGGTCTGTTCCCAGTGGTCTCAATTCAGTTATCAATGCTCCATAATAAAGCGACTTTCCGCTAATGAAGTGCAGATAAGCAACCCATCCTTGCATCATTAAAGAAAACTTAAGCCCATTACTACAGACCACGAAAGAAAATAATTATACGTTCAGATTGCATTTTCTTGATTTTCTGAAGAATTTTAATATCCATTGGATTCGTACGATATGAAAAAGTGTATAAAAATAAAAATTTTAAAAGTCTTAATGTTAGTATTTTAGAATAATGAAAAAATGATAAATCATAATGTTAGCACTTTTCTGATTATACAACTATTTTTCTTTCTTATTTAGGCGAATGTTTAGTATAAAATTTTCTTCCTTCCACCACTAAATATTTACATTTCATCCAAATGTTAAGGTGCGAAAAATGTTTTGTATTTACGCTAAAGGAAATAATAAGGATTTGGGCCACTATTTAATGAATTTTGTAGACTTTTATTATCAAATATGATTTACAGATAAGTCCAACAACATCGAATTCTGGCTGTTTCATCATCCGATCGCACGTCATCTTAACTTATTTGACAAAAGATACATCTGTAGATTTAGCCAACCATATTTTGGATATAACAATTAACGATCAACAGTAGTGAAAGGAAATTCACTACAAGAGCGGAGCATTCGCAATTTTCTTCCAACTTCTATAGGAGAGTGTTCATTCTTTAAAAAAAAACAGTTTTGAGTATTATTGTTTTCATAAGGTTTTATTCGAGTTACTTACTCTCATTTGTGTGAACTTTATTTTTTATACCTTTATTTTCCATCTTTAAATAATGAGCGATAAAATAAGTTTTATGATTAAAGCAGACAGTGCGTATCACGTTATTTAATTATACATCCCATTCATTTCGTAAAAAGGCAATTCGCATACAACCCTTGTCGAAAAGTTATTCTATTGTTACAATTTATTGTTCCTTGGCATAAATACTCAAAATCAAACCGAATATAATACATTTTGTGAGAAAGGGAGTAAAACTGCCGAATATGAATTTATGAATTTTATTTATTTTATTGAAAGGTGTATCCATACTTCACTCTCAACAAAATAGTCTTATCACTCAATAAATGTTACGAAATACATTTTCGTGAGATTTGCCCAAATTATTTATCTTGATTGGATAGATTATTACATAAGATTACTCCCGAATAGGTGTTTGTGGCTCAAGCAAATAAAAGATAATGGAAAGTTCAGTATATTCCATTTATTATAAGAAATACGAAACCGAATTGTAGTGCACATCGGTCTTCTTATTTACTATATACAATTTAGAGTTTTATACGTTTTTAGTAGATATAGACACCATGCTGGCTAGGAACTCCCCCCCCTACATGGGGAAATCGTTATCACCTAAGTTGTCAAGCTCTATGGACAGTTAACTTCGGATGGGGGATTGGAGGGAGTAATTATAAACCCCAAATATATATTAGTAGAACGAAGATAAATCGAGTAACCAATCAATCGACACATGAATTACCCAAAGCAGTAAAAAGGGAGAGAAAATTCAAAATTTCAACCCAGGCAATTTACTCACCCCGCTAGTGGTCTTTCAATGATCATCTTAAAAATGTTTAACTGAACGAGTAGCGCCTGCCTTTCATTATTCTATTCTACAGACATCTCAAAATTTAATCAAATATTCAATAAGTTAACAAAATCTCGTGGAAGAGAGATGTTAGAAAAAGACAAACACAGCTTAAAAACAATAGGCACAGATTATGTAGAATTACTTTCCCTCTAATCCTTCTTCACAGATTCTAATCCTGGCTTAAAATTAAAGAATAAAGACTTCTTTTACTAACTCTCTCACACTGATTGAGACACTTCTAGCAATGATCTATTTCACTCCGAGTATTCTAAACCAGAGTCGTTTCGAACCAGTTCGATATAAACGATTAATTACAATGATTAATTCCAATTTACAAACATCTATTAGCTTCTCGTTAATATCTGTTCCCTTTCTCTTTACTTTAATTCTATTTCACTTACATAACACTACATTTCATTCAACTGATTTCACTGCTTATTTACAATTAATTTACCTTATCACGTTTCAAATGGTTGGCAAAGAGTTACAATTGTATGCAATTCAAATCATAAATGTTTCTGAGGTTAGTGAGAAGAAAACTGCGAATAGACCAACGTCACACACTATTAAGTTGTCTTTTTATAGCAAACTTGAGATGTAGAGGATGTTGATAATTTACTTAATTAGTTCAGCGTAAGAAATATAATCATGAAGCAGCCTTCTACAAAAAATACTTGAATCAAAGTTTGATACATCACTTAGAAAAAATTTTAAAAAAATATTTGCATCCGAGAAACAGAAATGAAAATTGAAAATATCTCAAATGATTTGGTAAATGTACTTCTCCGAAGTTTCTAAAATAACCCTTTGACATTGGAAATGCTTCCAAAAGTGATGAAAGCGCCAAACAAACCACTAAAGTCTTGAAATCAGCTTCAATTACTCTGCATGTATTTCTTAATGGACACTCCTGAATAGATAAATGGAGAGGAGTGCCTGAATCCACTGTATCTAACTTAGGAAGACAGTCTATTAGTCACTGAATTCAATGCCATGCTGTCAGGATTAGTAAGCGTGTATCCACTGTTTGGAATAACGTACAGGTAAAGATTCTAACCATAACTGGTTCGATGCTAATTCCTACAGACCTTTTCTTGACAATAAGATTTTATTCCTCTTTATACAGTTAACTGATAAAATTGAAGCTGTAATCTTGCACTTAAACGCGATTTCGAAACTCTTATTTATTTAACAAAAATCAAAATATGAAACGTTAAGCAATGACATTTATTATGTGAGATGAAAATTATGACACCTTGATGATATTCGAAAAGGTTAACAGGATGATATCATAAATGAGATTTTTCAATTCAAAATTTTCATACAAAATAATTGTTTATCCCGAGAAGATAAAGCTTAGAACTTTTGTTTTTCTCTTTACTGTTGGAGATAAATATGTACTAAAAGAATGTTTTATTTAACTTACATTACGAAAGAAAATCATTTTTTTGCTAAAATAGCAATTTAACGTATTTAAGACAATATATATGTATCGAGCTTCGGTAAGTATAATTCACTCTAAACAGTACCATACATTAAACGCAGCTTAGTCATTACGTTGTTATATAATAAAAAAGCATAGATCGACTGATGCTTTCTTATCACAAATTTAACGTGAAAATTCCATTTCATAAAAGCAATAGTGCTTGTAATATAATAATATAACATGTCGAAATTTTACATCGTCAATTTAAATACATACAAAGATCACATAAAAGTTATTTAAAAGGGTTTTCATAACCTTGAATGTTTATTATTATGACTCGGGTTACAGAAAAACTTAACCTAGTACAGGATATTCTGAGGGGATGTTATAAACTATGGAAAGTCAATGCACTCGCTGAGAGAGCATAAAAATTTACCTTGGATCCATAAATGTGCGGCACATTTTTTTTTGCGAAAAAAAATGAGGATTTCAAGTCTGGTGCGCAATAATAATAAGCTTGACTACAAATAAAAATATAAATTATTGCTCATGGCTCTGCATTTGTATAAAGTGCCCTTAATGAGACCCATGTACATATGGAGTCATGGAAACAAAGTATAGGGATCTCTGGAAGAAACCCTTATCCAATCCAGCAAGATAAAGGACTACAGTCTCTCTCACAGTCATCGCGGGATCCAAATCCACGTGGTTTCTATAGGGTCTTGAATTACAGTCCCAATGGTATTGAGGTTCCGTCGTCTAGTGGAGCTGACGCTCGTTCCATCTGTCGAGGTTCCATGTTCTTACGTTGATGTTGGTGCGGTATTTTGGAAAGTGAGGTGCCACCTCAGGTGCCACTTCAGATTTCAATTAAAAGACACTTGGGGTGTTACGAACCTGAAATTAGTTTTCCTCTTTGATTATGTTTCATGAAAATTACATATTGTAAAAGCAGAGTCCTTTGGTCAACTTGTATGAAATTTAAGCAATGATTCTTGCTTTGCCCAGTTCATGCGGTTCTGACCGGACACTCTCTTTAATAACGGTCAATTGGCATTCAGTATCCAGCTTATTGGGGGTTTGAAACGAATGTCTTTCAAATTATTGATGTTTTACAGATACTTTAATGGATTGATTGTTAGTTAACACCGCAATTATACGAGGGCTATTCAGAAAGTAAGGAACGTTTCTGTTTGACGTCGTTAGGCGTGCGCCGATCGCGTATATTTTGGTGTCTGCGTGCTCAGTCGGCGTCCAGCCATCACAACGGGAACATTTCACGCTGCCCGTTTTTCCGATATTCAAATTTAAAATGTGCGCTGCAATTGAAAATCCCGCCAGTTGTGAGGTGCGGTCTGTGATACGGTTTTTGTTGGCAAAAACCCTAAAACCTATGGAAATTTATCGGCAAGTGTGTGAAGTGTACGGAAACAACGCAATGAATGAAAATTCAATCCGGAAATGGTGCATTCAGTTTAAAAATGGTCGAACTAACGTTCGCGATGAAGAGAAGAGTGGACGCCCTAGCATTGTGACTGATGAACTGGTCGCTAAAGTTGATGAAAAGATTCGTGAAAACCGCCGTTTCAGAATAACGGAGCTTTCGCTTAGTTTTCCACAAGTTTCACGGACTTTGTTGTTTGAAATTGTCACATAGAAGCTAGGCTACCGCGACAGAATTCTATGACGAAGGAATTTCAAAGCTTGTCCACCGCTATGATAAATGCCTCGATTTGTTTGGTGACTATGTAGAAACGAAGAATTTTAGTCACTCTTTCTGATGTATACATTAAATTTTTGTTCTTGTACTTAGTTTCTTTTTTAATTCCAAAACGTTCCTTACTTTCTGAATAGCTCTCGTAGAAACAACACGAGGGCTATTGGGCATGGACCTCGTCATTTTGAGCCTCTGTTGAGTGATGAGGACCACACTCAGTCTTTTACCTTCCTTTCCATACTTTCATATGACTCTAATGGAAGAATGCTGACTTCCATAGATTTATCAGCACCGCTACAAGGCGGGACTTAGATGGAATCAGAACTCCTACCCATGACCGACCGAAAGAACTCAGGCCCTCGACCACTAGACTAGTACGGCCACAACATGTATGAAGCAAAATAGCTTGACATATTTTGACACATTTATCTAAATTCAACAAATGTTACAAATAAACTTTTTACGAATACCTTGCACTCTTCAATTTTAAATATGCGATAGTCAGCATTTAGGAATACGGTGAACTTTAAAAAGAATTACAATTCAGTTTTTAACTGCTTTTCAATAGTTACCAAATGATAAGCAACTTTGGTTGGTTAGAAAAACTATTTTACTTTTTAAAACTTATCTCAAGAAATAGAATTCAGAAACACATATTAAAATTATTTTAATGTTGCGCTTACAAATGCTAAGTAAACTCTAAACAATGCAAAAAGGTTACTCATTTATAAATAAGTATATGTAAAATAATTAATAGAGCTTTTATTTAAAAAATGGACTAAAAAGTACAAAAATAATTTTTAAATGTAAAATAATACATAATTTATAAAAGCTCGGAGCTCTTGAATAAGATACCTAAGTAAATGATGAACATGGATTTGGAATGTATGTATATATATATATATATATATATATATATATATATATATATATATAT
>BMAW01031880.1:50835-69267 GCA_019974015.1 Nephila pilipes | reverse complement strand
ATATATATATATATATATATATATATATATATATATATATATATATACATACATACATAAAACTATTTTCATACCATATAAGTCATCTTTAAGTAAAAGCTCAATTGAACCCATATTTTTACTTATATTTATTTAAATCATTTTTGTAAGGATATTTCAGACTGAAAAGGTCTTACGTAAACTATACTTGGACTCGGATGCTGTTAAGTAAAAGACCCAGGCTCCTCGTAAATGCGTCATTGCTTGAGTATGTATCAGTATTGTACAGTCATTCAGAATTATACGTGAACGCAAATTTTCAGTTGAATCAGATACCAGTAAGTGCATTAAAATTGAGTTGAAAATTTCAACTCAACTATTTAACTGATTGCTGATTGTGTATACCGTAGTATTGTGATGTAGACGGAGTTGTATGTGTATGAAAATTTTCGGCGTCCATTGGATGACAGGAAGTGGGTCAAAATTCAAGGAGAAATTTTGAATAAGAAAGTCATACACAGAATCATAGTAAGTTAAATAAAAGCTTCACTTTTACCTTTAGATTCTAAAGTTTCTCTGTTTGTATTTAATTTACAAGTTATATAAAATCCCCTTTTGGGATTCTCTACTTCAAAACACCTCTTCACTCAGCGATTTTGTTTCTATTTATTTGAGCCATCGAAAGGAAATATAGAAACTCAAAATAACTTTATTTGAATAATTAATTATAGAATAATTAACCTTTCTTGCATCCTGAGCCAAAGTTAAACTTAAATTCTATTTATCTCAGTTATCTTAAAAGTGGGTCCGAGTTCAGAACATTTGTACTAAATCTAATTTCCTCCTCAACCATCGACAAACCGGATATCTTCCGGAATTAGTTTGTTCATAAAAATGTTTTCCAAATTATATTCGTTTCTTATAAGTACCTACAATTTCCCTATCTAAATTACTAGAACTGCCTACTATTCATTATACTTCAATATATATTGCATTGTTAATTTGTATAAGTCACAATTTATTCACAAGTCGAGGTACTCAAATAAAATAACACCATAAAAAGGCTCTTAAATTTAGTTGAAAGGAAATCCGCATAAGATCCGTGACAAACTTTTAAAACATATTAGCAAACAAATCTTACTGACTAGTTCAAGACTATTTCAAAAGTCTTCAGAATTCCAGTTTAACTATTTACTATTAATAAAAAGTTAAAAATGTCAGTAGCTTCCCTTTTTAAGTTATAGCAATCTTTTCTTTCCGTGCAAATTAAAAAAATATTCACGACCAGCATCCACACAAAAAATTAACATTGAAGCGAAGTATTTTGGATATTTTTCCATATATATGAGATTGAAGAGTTTTGAAAAAAATAAAATAACTCTATATATAGGTATCAATTTAAGAAAGAATATACTTTTATTTTTTACGTGAAATTTATAAATTATAAAAATCAGGTTTTGAATTTATGCACAGTCTTCCATTTACTGAACTTTAAATTGATTCATTCCGATACATCTGAAACAGTTCTAATAACTAACTGATAAAAGTTTCATTTAAATAAATGGAATCAAACTTAAATTAAATGAAGTCTGTATCATGAGAGTCTATGTCATGCATTTCTAATGAAAAAAGTATGATTCTCTGGAAAGTGTCCCACTAGGATATTAAATTCTTCAAGCATTTAAAAAGTCGTTGTAAACTGATCAAAATTTAGTAGTATAAAGAAGAAAAAAAATTACATATCTTCCGCATTTGCTCTGCAAAATACTTCTGGAAAAAAATGGGTTTCCATTTAAGAGAAAAGTAGTTTCTTAACAGCGGAGAAAATGAAAATGCTGTTTTGGCAATTCCCAAAGCTAAGAAAGATAATGCGCTTTAGTATCCAGAAACTATACTTAAGCCTTTGAGAAGGTTCTTAGAGAGCAGCATTAATAGATGGACCATTTCTCATTATGTAGATGTTTTCCTTCGTTATCACAAAATAGTATTCTTCTTTATGAATGAGCCGCTTTTATTATTTCTTTCTGAAGATCACGGGTATAGTTATATAATTGGGATATGTTTTTCTACAACGTTTCATTTCCTCGGGAAAGTAATAAAAAATTCCAACGAAAATATAATATTAATATTGTATATTTCCAACTATGAACCATTCCATGTAAGAAACCGAGAGTGCATTTTTTTTTTCTCTCTTAAAATCTATTTGAAGTTCAAATCTCGTATTTAATCAGATGTGAAAAATAATTCCTTAAACATTCAAACATGTCGTTAAGAAGACAAAAGTTTTGCCAATCAGGTATAATAATTGGAATGTTTGTCGATTAATTCAATGCGAAATTAACTCTAGTCTTCATTTAGAGAAAGATTTATCTCTGGTAAACCTGTTTGATTGACTTGGTGCTTATTACGTCGCGCTTAAGAGTAACTCGAGGATTAATGATGATGGACACTGTAATTCTGAAGCTCAGATAAATGACGAGAAGGGCACCTGAGTTATCATCCTCACCTCAAACTTACACACCGACCAAAGTGTAACCTCAACATATTTAATTCTTCTCATTCCCTCTAATCCGCGGATCTGTTGTAGCGTCAGGACTATAGCCCATGATTCGACGAAACAACATCGGCTTCGAGTTGGCCACCGTGACCCTTCCAGTGGGGATATATGCATAAAATGCTTGCCTGTAAGATATAAATATAATTCAATGTTGTTTTTCGTAATACTTAGCAAATCAGATATTGAGCTGACAAGTTCTATGGTTCAAATTTTAATCCTATACTGATTTATATCCTGATATAAACTGCACTATTCAATTCTTTTTCTTTCTGGAAGGAAAATAAATTTTGATGCTTAAAATATATTCAGGTTTTAAATTATATTTAAAATTAATCTTATTTGAGTTCCAAAATTCATTAAAAAAAAGCTTATAGTTAATAGCTAGTTGTTAGTGATCAAGAAAAAATATTTTGCAGGAGAATTCTACAAACAATAAAAATATTATCGAAGAATTTTAAACAATTATATTCGTGAAAATTTTATTAAATTTTTTTGAAACATTCCTGAAGCAGAACAATATAAATACATTTTTTTATCATAAGATGAATCGTAACTAATGCTGTGTTTCGAGATTTTTTTGTTAAATGTACGAGTTTCTCTCTTCAAGTAAAATTTTTCATCACTTCCGAAGAAGGCAAATAGAAATACAAAAAACATCGAAATCCCTAATAAGGAGATGCAATTATCTTTCGTTTTTAGGATTTAATGAAAATATCAGTTCTTATTATATTTATTCCTTTTTTAGAATTTGAAAGAATATATAAAATTTTTTAAGCCATTTGGATTTTATTTATTACTTTCCTGTAACATTTTTTGAGAAAATTTCTGTTGCTAAAATATTAAAACTAATTTTGTCATTAGAAAAATATTTAGACTTTAAATTATTTTATTTTAAAATTTTAAATATGGCAACATTTTCAACGGGTAATAGGAAATATAATAGTAAATATAAATATAATAGTAATTATATATTTAGAAACATGTGAAGAAAACTAGAATTCTCACACTTGAAATTATTTGGATTTGAGAACCCTATCCTTCTAAAACAATATTTTCCTGAAAGCACTTTTCCTTCATAAGTTTTATTTGAAATTCTATCTGATACAAATATTAAATTTCCTTGGATAACTATTAAATAAAGTTCAAGGCTTATTCATATAGAAATTTAATAGATAAATACTTTACATATTACTTAACAATGACTAAATATATGTGTGTTTTCGACATTCTCTATTTCTTGTGTGAATTTAATCCTCATCTTGCGAAAAAGGATGACTCCTTAAATAAAAGCTTCATTTGCGAAATAGATTAACTCTATAAAACAAGAAGTAGAAAAAAAATGATAAAATATTATATATTGTTTTTTAAAATTCATCTTAAATTACAAATTCAAAAATACGTTGTAGACTGTATTACTGCAGACGCATCTTTTATCTAACGACACATAGAAAGTATAAGATAGAATATACTTGGAGTAATTGTTATTGTTACTGCAATTTTATCGTGATTAAGGAAGTCAATCGATTTGGCTAGTGAAAGAAATTTATTAATTCAAATTCAGTCTTTCGAATTATTTTTTATTACGGAAAAACTTCATTATATAAATAACTATATGTTTCATTAAAGATTTTACGAAAAATGAATAGTAACATTTATGTTACTGGGACATAATATTACTAGTATTATTACTTTAAATTGATTTATCATCAATAGAAATCATGTCTTCTTCGTTAGCAGTATTTGAGCTTCCGTCATAAGTCGATTTGTGCTTAAAGTTTTATAATACTCATGTTTCGCTCATGTTCTTTCATGATCAACTCTATCATATATTTCCTCTTTTCTCTTGTCACAGTTCTACCTGTTGGATGTAATTAAGGTTAGTTTACATTTTTCAGACATAGTAGTCTATCTGCTACACATTTTCTTACATTAATGGTATTAAATTTGACATCTTCGTTGAAGTCACACTTGAATTATACGAAATGGGGTTTTGACTTTCTAATGTTATCCAGTGAATTTTTATTCAATTTACTGGTATTCCTGTAACCGTTACCTTTCTTTTATTAATATAATTTTCTGAAGTACTTGTATAGAAAAAATCCTAATACGTTATTAGTACCATATGAAACGGTGCTTTTCTTTTTATAGGTTTTTATTATATTGTATCACTCATCTGGTGAAAAAATATTCAGGATTTTTTTTTTTTTGCTTTAGATTCTATAATAGCAAACCGTGAATCATTAAACATGTAATTGTGTCCAATTACGAGAAATTTCATTTCAATTGATTCAGCATGTATTTCTGTACTTGGAAGCAATTTCAATAAACTTAAAATAGTTTTAATGTTCCTGTTTCGTCAAGTATACGAGTGTGAATAGGTTATTATTTTTATACAGATTTTAGAACAAATATTTATGTATTTCACATCATATGAAGAAATTTCATGAGATCCGTTCTCTGAGACTGAAATTTTTCAGGTCTTGGCCAAACGAACATGTGACTTACATTTTTATTAAAATTATGGCATCCGAAATTATAAACATATATATTTCGTTTATAGTAAGTTACAGATGTAATGAATTTTGGAAAAGGTGAAGTCGGAAGAAAATTCAAAAATGTCTCCCGATGCTGCCATCCAATCTGCAACCGTATGACTTCAAGCATGTTCAACCTTTTCAAAGTTGAACATGCTAAGTTTTTATTATGATATAAATAGATTATAGTATGGAGTTAATCAGATTGGCTTTGAAATAAATTATTTATTATTCAATGGCTAAAAAGATTTTGTCATTTAGTGGTATTAATATTCAATATTAGAGAAATTTGTTTTAAATGTATACAGTTAGGAGCCAATCAAGTGCTTTGATGTTAAAATTTAATAAGATTCAAAAAGTGGAGTTAATCGATTTGGCAAGTGAAGCATCCAAATATGGTTTAAGGACAATATATTAATTCAATCCTAAAATAACTAATTGAAAATGTATCAAAAATCAGTTTTTCAGAAGCACTTTTGCGTATGACTAACTAAATGTTAGTCAAAAAGAGTTTTAGTGAATAAGCAACAAGTTAAATAAACAAATCGTTAGACGTATTTATAAATTTACATTACGGCGATTTTCACAACCAATAACTCGTGTTTCAAGAAGTGGAAGAAACCACATTGTGGCGACAATTTCGGAACTTGACGATTTTGTGGTCACTTGGCGACTAAATTCAGTGAGCCAGATTCTAGTAGAGGTATAAAATAATAATGTCTATATCTTTACAGTGTGAATAAAGAGTACTTTTAAGGCACAGTAAAGGACGGCTTCAAGCGAAATAATTTCATTTAATAATTGCTTTCTCAAAATATCATATGGCAAATTAATTTTGATTTTTTCATAAAATTGTCTTTTGTTACTTATTTTTTTATTTGAGGGTCATATAGAACATATAGTATTTATTTTTATTTGAAGATCATATATTAAAATCATACAGTAATTTTTGCTGTTTTTTGTAACTGTACAGTGAAACAAGTTTTTTTTATTTAAAAAGAATAAAAATTGTTCCAGATTTACTCTTAGAATGTGAAGCTTAATAATTTTTTTTAATTCTAATTATGTTTAAGCTGCTTGCGGCTACGAATCTCGAATTCTCGAGACGAAGTGAAGGATGTTTGGGAAAAATTCTAGAACATTCAATTCTTTTCTTCGCCAGACTATAAGAGGAGGAGAGAGGACCTGAAATCAGTCTTGAAATTAGTCCACTTATCCAAATTATTGATTCCTAATGAACTCTGACATCGTTGCTTTATTCTCAGACACGGATAGAGTAATTGGGTTATATATAAGTAAGTGTATTGCTTCACATATTTGTATCGGAGACGGTTTACTGTAAATAACTAACTATAAAATAAATTATTTCTATCTAAGGAACCTGCATCATCTGTAAGCATTTGGCATAAGATGCCGAGTCCCAAAATTTCGCAGGAGTAATGATTGCACATCCTGTCCCATGAAACAGAAATTTTCCATTCAGCCATTATCTTCCAAAGAATTTCTTCCGAATGAAACCTCAGTGTTCGGATAACATAAATGGAATAAATAGTAACAAATTGTTCGGCTTCCCTTCTCTTTGTTCACGCATCAATGCGTTTCTTAACGTTCTTCCGACTTCCTCCACCTTCCGGTCTCGTCCGGAAACACCCCTTTGCAAACCAAAAAAAAAGGGGGATAAAAATGTTTTTTTTAAAAAAAATACATTTCGTCAGTTGAATGCTCGTACTTCTGCTTCACAATTTTGAGAGAAGGTTCCAGAGAATTTACTTTATCTTGCTTCTTTATGAAATTAGTTTGAAATATTTCTATAAATTATTGGAAGCAGAAATTGCTTCGTATAACTTAACATGTTAATTATTAACTCGAAAAGAAGTAGAGAAAATGGAAATTAAACGCATCCATTAATAGCAATATCGGTAATATTCAAAATAAGATTGTTTGATTATTAAATTAATGTCGCACTTAGATTCAACGCGATAGCCATTGCTGACAAATCTCATAATCTTGAAATAAAGCAGATAAAACATAATCGTAAAAAAATGTGATAACAAATATAATTTAAAATAATGGAATGATTGTTTTATTAACGTCACATTAAGAAGCGACACTAGGACTAAATTTGATGTATCTTCTCATTTTAATGCCTGGGCTATTTTATGACCTTAAAGTATTTTTTGCTATTCTTTGATGCTATTTGATTTTAGTACCTCATCCTGTGAATAAATTGCTATTTGTGTAGCATTACTATATATATTAGAAAATCAGAGAGTATTAGGAAATAGAGAGATTGGAAGTACTAGTAATGCAAATTTTAAATTTAGTGATTGTTTGCAAACGTAGCAATCAGAATCAACTAGAGAGCTCTTGGTGACAAGGAGCATCTTCGGTGGAATGAGGATTCGAACTAACGACTCAAATAAGCAACACCGGCCTTTAGATCGCAACCATGAGCCCTCGGCTACTGCGACTATAACCTTAAAAAATACCAATTATGAAATAAAACGTTAAAGTGAAGCTCTTAATTGATTAGTAATATCAAAGGATAATTAGTTTTCAAATGTATGTGGACTTTCAGAATTATGAAATTGATTAACTTAAAATCGTAGGCAAAAATGTTCTTCATACAATTCTGATGAGAAAGAATACTAGCTCAGAACTCTGACATTTAGTTTCTTTTCTATTCTTCATTTTAACTATGAATCAAGCAGTTAATTTTGAGATATAGAACTTCTTTTTTAAAATAAGAACTTAACATTGGTTTTAAGAAACTGACAATTTGGTATCGTTTTGAATGAATGGTATCCAAAGTTACGCGAAGGCTGATAGATTTAGCAATTTTTACTTCTGTTAAGTGAACAGGGAGATTCCTGATTTGGACTCTTATTTTCATAACTTTTTAAAATCACATCGAATAATGAAATTTGAGGCACACCTTTATTATAAGTGAATCTTTAGGGAAACGAGGACTGAAACCTTAGATTAGTCCATCAAATAGGCTAACGTATTTTTCACTCAAATGACCTTGTCCAAATATCCTGTAATTTTTAATACTTTCAAACATTGTTCCATGTGCTACTCTTAAAAGAGAACATTTCAAAGAATGTCAGTTTTTGACGACAGTTGAAATTGCTCAACTACAGTGGTTTTACCATTAAGTGCTGAGATTTTTTAATGATTCAGTCATTTGGAATTGCCATTTAAAAAACAAATGAGGTTCAAAATTAAGAGGTCCTTTGCCAACAGCCCTCGCGCTACTTTTATGTAATAGTTCTTTAATAAACAAGCGATTTGTCCATCCAAGTATTTGCAAAGTTTATTAATTGGATGTTGTTTTTTCTAAAGTCTTTACACCCTGGACACTGAATGCGCGATTTTGAATACTGCTCAATCAGGACTGTATAAAGAGTGCAGAATAAGGATCGTTCCTTAAAAGAGAAGTGAGAATTACTTAAAAAGGAGGTGCCAGCTCGTCCTCATCATTTGAATGAGGTTCACAATTACCATATTGCCTCAAGCTCAAATTATTGTATCAGTCACCAATAGCCCTAATGTTGATAGCCTCGTCAAAGCAATACTACGCTATTGAGAACCAGTTGTATATATATTACATACAATATTTCCCATTATTCTGAATGACAGATATTTTTGATATAAAGAAGAGGGAGGCGTAATAAACGTTAACGAAAACAAAATACTTGTTTAGTGCAAATTACATTAAAATGTTTTCGTTCGTATCTTAAAAAGGAATGACGAAAGATATTGCCTTGTTTAGAAAATTTATAACCTGAGAAAGTTTTAACTTAAATGTTTCATGGAAGCCGTTTAACAAAGAAAAAACCATATAATAAATAGTGTGCTTGATTTCGGCTCAGATCTTTCCGCTAAACAATAAATAAATAAAACATTATCCTTATTATTTTCTATTATTGCTACGGTTCTCATAACAAGGGTTTTTTTTAGTAAATAATTAATACTATAATTATTTTGTTCTTTACTGATATAATTATTTCTATAAATTTGTCTTTACAGTAAATTTCTTTAGTAACTTGGGCTGAATTTAATTATATTAGCAATCTAAGGAAATACATTTTTATATTAACTACTTTGTGCAATTTAATAGCAATATTAATCCAATAAAAAGGAGTTTGAAAATTCCTACATGTACTTGTACTGCTGTGTACTTTGTAATATATCGTTATAAAATTAATAAAATACTTCATATTTTAATTACTTAAGCGTATGATTAAGCAAATATGTCATCTCCTAGTTTCATTTTATTTAACTTCCAAAGAACGTTCTAAAGAATCTAGCAGCGTTTTATTACAGATTCAGTAATATAAATGAAATGCAATATAAGTATATTTGCTCACATTTACTCAACATAGAAATAGATTAGGGCAAAACAAGTTGCATATTGTAATCGTTAACTCTAAAAGAAACTAATAGTCGACTCAACTTCATTACATACATAAAGAATTGGTATATGGTCAATTACTCACAATTTTGTTTTCTCAATCTTATTAGCATACCAAAAAATTCAAAATGTCTCGGAATAATTAGAGAAACGCAGATGATTCATTCCATGCACCATAAAACGCCCCGAAGTTAATTAGTTTTCTTATTGTAATCAGCAGTAGAAACATTGCTTATTTTAGAATGCACATTATAAAGGACTAGGAATGTATAAATATTTATCAAACTGCCAAATGAAGGCCTATGGTAAGCTTCTTCATTAATAAAGCGGCAGTTTATCTTTATTTAATTGAATGCATTAACGTGTTTTAACTGCGTACATTCAATGAATTTTAATTAGGGATGGATTTAAACAAAGCATTTTCTTAGCAAGAATAATTTAAACACAATAAATAAAAGAAAGTAATTAAAAACCAAAAGAATACCTATATTTTACAGAGTATAACATCTGATGAAAATATTATTTAAGATTGGAATATTGATTGTTGTCGCTAACCTGCAGACTTAAAATGGAAGCGTAATTTTATTTTTATGTTAGAAAACAAATTGTTGAACGAATAAATGTTTCCCTAAGATATGGTACAATTATGTCGAATGATAATTTTAAGCGCCGAAATAATGAGAACAAGTGAGCAATAATAATAAAAACCTATCATTTTGAAATAAATGTGATTTGATGATGAAGTTAAATGGCGTAAGAGGCATATACGGCTGTGATGCGCAAAACAAAGTGATTTTTAGATCTAAACTCTTAAAAAGACGGTAAAAGGATAAAAATAGGTTGAGAAGAAAGAGAGTCTAAAATAGAGAAGGATTGTCATGGTATGGGCTCATCATCCGCGTTTACTACAGGGAATAAAACGCATGTGAAAGGAAAAGATCACAAGGGGGTCTCGGTTGAGTTATGTCTGCATTCACCGAAGAATGTAAGCCCCTGAGGGTTTAAAATAAATGTAAATATTTCTGAACTGCATAGAGAAATATTTACATTTATTTTAGGTTAAATTTTACATTTAACGACGAAGAGAAATCATAAAGTTTTATTTATTACTAAGAAATAACCGAGACATCTGGATACAATTAACGCTGCATAATAAATTATCTCTATGTACATAATGTTGTAAATGGCAGCTATTAATATATATTTATTTGGCCTCAGGAGGTAGTAGATTATCTCAAAATTTAATTATTATTCCATGGAACTGAAAACCTTTAATTATTACTGCAGATTGATCGAGATAGAAACTTAATTTTTATTCACCCTCTTCTTAAGACTTCTTGACAGAGTCACCTTCTAGAGTTCTAATCCATGTATGTTGATCTTTGGAAGGCCGAGACTTCGAACTCCACTTCGTCAAAATGCGGTTGCTTCAATTGATGGCTTCCTGAAAACAAGCGAATCAACGTGACTAAAGGTATTTGACAACATTATGTACATGTTGATCTATTAATATGCCCCTTTCAATATGCGTTTGGGCTAAATGTTTCATAAAGTCACATAATACTCTGCTCTTCTGATTCATTCAGCACCCTAATATGTAAATAATATTACATAATAAGTCAGGTATATACTGTAGGATCCATCACGTACATCAAGTTACATTGATGCGCAAAAAATTATTGACTTCAATTAATTAGCATGCAAAATCATGTTGTATAATGAAAGGAAGTAATTTTCAAAACCTTCTACAACAAACATGATGAACTATAATGAGTTGTATTGTCCAATAAAAAAAAGACAAATAAATAACAAATTCTGTTTCGGGAATGCTTTCTACAGAATGCGTTACAAAGGAATAGAAAATGCTGCTCTTTCGGTCAAACATTTTGTTCTTTCCCAGGGCCTGTGATTATAATTGTTCTTGGATGACATTTTTTAAAATTCAAGTACCATATAGGATTAGGAAAGAAGCAATATATATATATTGCTTCTTTCGATTAATTACCGATATATATATTGCTTCGTATATATCGATTAATTACCGAACTGTAAGTTAGATTACTTAAATAAGTTTTAATTAACGAAATTTATAAAAACTTTTGCCGATTTATTCTTCCATAAAGTAAACAACTGTTTCGATAGGAGCATAAAATTATATTCAGAATTTATTAAGTTGTAAGAAATTTTAAATGTACTAAAAAATAATATTGATAGAGGTACTTTAGTTATTTCTGACGGTAGCCGAGTTATCATTGTAGCGAGCTCGTGGCTAGTGTTCTTTACGTTGGGTCGTGAGTTTGATACCACTAAAGACCTATCATGTAATGATGTTTAATATACATTAAATCTCTCGTGTCTCGAAGTCGTCCAGCAGGCGTGACGAGGAAGTTAAAAGAGGGTTCACTCAGCTTGTTTATGGAGAACCGCATGAGGCCCTCGTCTTGCTTCTAAAGAATACTGAAAAACAGTCCGTGAAATAATGTTTAAATGAATAGCTTATTTCTCTGCGTGTAAAAATAAATGCGGGTCTTTTGAGGTTTGAATTCAGAATATAGTCAGAATTATATAAATAAATAACGTAAATATGTAAAATTTTAGTATAATTTAAAAAACATCTAATGTATGCAATATTACGTATAAGTAAATTTATCTCATGAATTACTATTACATGAGATAAATTTATAGTAAGTAATAATAATTCAAAAAAATGCTTTTTTATGAAATTTTATTTATAAACTTTAATGCTCTTAATTATCCGACAAAATATAATGCAGCAATTCTGACTGAGGAGCATAAAATCAGACAGTATTAAATGGAAAAGGAAAATATACACTTTATTTTCTGAAGCATCGCATTTTAATTTCCCTCGGGGTTCTGCTTATGAAGAGTGAACATGGAAAAATGGAATGAAAAATATGGAAAATGGTATAAATGGAAAATATGAAACGGTATATGTGAATGGTATATATATATATATATCATCGTAAGTTCCGCATATGATGAGCGAACATACTGCACATCAGTACTACAGACGAGTTAACTAAAAGAAAAACAAATTATCAAGATCAACCAACAAATGAAGAAATTGCGTGACAAAAGAAGATTAACCAACTGCAAACTGAAGTGAACAGACGAATGGTTTGATGTGTTGAGTGAATGGCGAAACAAAAATGATTCGGTTGCGCAATTTGGAGAATTGAAGGGAAATACGGTGTTTTCGTAAAAGCCAACAACAGAATTTTCTCCCCCTCTTTCAAAGAAACAGGCTGTTCCCCATACCTAGTTGTAGGACTTTTTATTAATTCATCTCATTAGGAGCAGAAAATCGGGAAAAATACCTACAAATCAGAGAAATATTTATCCTTCATTCGATCAATGCTTTTATGTATATAATGCAAGAAAAATTCAGCTACACCCCATTTGAATTTTTAACTGGTTATCATTTATAAAATTTCATCAAAGTTTATTTGGCACATTGAAATTAAATTACAATTGGTGATCTAAATAAGAATTATAAGATGTATTTACAGAAAAGATATGTTGACTCCATTATATTAGAAATGAGTTTTAACTTTTAACACAAATATTCTGAGTTTTAGTTTGTATTTAAATGTTTGAAAGAACTGAAAGGAATTACAATTCTATAGTTCGAAGTATTAAATTATTACTACCTTTCCTTTTTAGATGATTTTTACTTTGATGGGTTCTTCAAGCTAACAATGTGAAGCAGAATCCAAAAAAAAATTATATACACTAGACCCAAAAGTCTTGTCTTCAGATGGATATTCCTATTTTTTACTGTTTTTCAGAAGCGTGAAATTGCCCCTAACTCTAAAGAAAATCTTGGAAGCACATCAGAGTGAATGAAATATGAGTGAAGGGAATCCGAAACTTTTAAGTAAGAACAATTTTTACATCAAAATTATTTGACAATTTTGGCGTAAAGTAATAACCTTTTCTTCACGTGAAAAATACTTGAAACTCAAATTCTTATTGAAAATTTCTTCATAATTGTGATACTTTTGATCTCCTGTGGAACAAAGGATTATCATGTGACTTTGACGATAATTCTTGTATATAAATAGCATATTACGCTTCCTTTTTAAAACGCATTTTCCTTTAAATCTATAAATATGATTCCAAATATCATGATATATTGTTCAAAGAAACTTTTTTTCTTGCTCTATAAGAATAAAAAAAAATAAGATAGTATTTTTTTCGTAATTTTTTTTGTTAAGGTTCACACTATGACAAAGCAATTTTGGAGTTCTGTCCAGCGGCTCTTATTTTTCTGCGCACTACAGGGGTCATGGTCATAAACTAGCAGCCAACGTTACTTCTATCGAATCGCGGTTTGAGTCCGAAAGCTACGAAAGACTCTTCGTGTAACGGAGCTGATGTACGATACATCAGTCTAGGCACCAAGTCCTCTCTTTGGACAGGTGGGAAAGTTTGGAGAGAGAGGTTCCAGTTCTCGTTATTTGACTGTGGTTCAGAATTACAAGATTCGTCACCAAGTGAAATATCACCATCCAAGTAGAATGAAGTATCCATCTATGAAGAGTCACAATCCGTCACCAAGTCACGTTTGAAGGTAGTTTAAAATTTCACCGTAAATTGGAAAAAGTATGAAGTACAAAATTAAGTATAGGAGGAAAGGTGTTTGTTGTGAGCGTATGATAAACAATTTTGATAAAATCATAAAATTTGAAAAAAGTAAGACGTACGCGATGTTGAATAAGAATAAGGTGAAAAAATAAAACTTAAATATTTTAAACAATTTTTAATATCCGATTCTAATTCCAATAATTAATAATTTTTAATTCCTCAATTTATTATATTTACCTATTAATAATTTCAAAATTTATTTTCATGCTATTAAATATAACGTACATGCAATTATTTATATTATATATAATTATCATTTATATTATCTATATATGTATATGTGTGTGTGTGTGTGTATAAACTTATCAAATTAACACAAATGCTACCATAAGCTCCTCGAGCTGAACAATATAACGTCATACTGCAATGTAAAGTAATAATTTAATGGAAATAAGGTTTCTAAAACAGTTTTTGAACATTCATATCTCTTCAAAATCTGTGTTATCGAAAAAATAAAATAGTGTTTTCTATTACTAAAATAATTCAAGGGTGAAACAAAATCACCTTCGGAGAATTTGTCGAAATTACACGATAAAGAATTTTTTTAGGCGTTTTATCCGAATCCAATGCATAAATACTAAAATAAAATTGATTCGTTTGTGACTGTCGAGTTCTGAGGTATTTCTTCTATTGACATTCAATTATCAAAATATCTAATCCTAGTAAATAAATAGAAGAGGAAAGGGCAAATTCACTCTGTTCTTTTTATTCAACAATTTTTTTTTATGAAATTTCTAAAATGAGGGAATCAGAGAAGTGAGATTCAAAGGGCAGGCAACTAAATATTTGGGAGTTCCCAATGAAAAGAAAAATTTGTGACATCTAGATTAAACTCAAAAGCGGTATATTTCAGATTAATTCCCACAATGGCAATATATATATAAATGCTAAAGTAAATCTACAAACGGCATAAATTGAACTTCTCATATTTTTCGTTGAATCGTTTCTCTTCAGCTCCTTTGGAGTGGAATCCTACATACAAAATTAGCGAAATTATTTAAATTATAAATTGATTGATGAAAAGTAAATTCGAAGCGTAAATGTGGCCATTTTGGAAAAAATAAAATATTTAGAACAGGGAATGACTTATATTTAATTACGTAATAAAAATTAGAACTAAAGAAATTTTAGAAGATGAAATGAAATTCTATTAAAGTTTTTAAAGAATGTAAGAGCCATTAAATATGCTACGGCTCAAAGAGCGATATCGTAGATACGATTACTTAAACACATTATTAAAGTCATAAAAAACGAAATGATTCTTATATAGCTTAATTATGCCTCTAGTATTTAAATTATTATATTTGCAAAACCGTCAAAAGTGCAATAAGTGACGGAGGGCACAAAAGAAAACTTTTTATCGATTTGTTTTCCTCTAGTCGTTACGAATCTTCTAATGGTTCACAAAACTAGAGAAGAAGTAGCAATAACAATGCTTTCATTGTTACAGAAAAATGAAGATTAAAAACACGGTCTCCTTTTCATACATTAAAGATCAGGAATGTTCTTACAACTTTCATTTATTGCATCCAAATAAGCAGTATGATTTCTATTGGAATGTTGCTTTTAAACATACAAAAAAAATCAGATTGTGAAAATAAACCGGAGTTTAAACGGATGAAGAGCAAATGTTTCTGCACTTCCTAAATTGCAGGAAATTATGAACACTTGGTGTGAGAATCACAAAGAGCCAAAAACAAACCTCGCAAAAATTGTTTAATTTTCAATCTTAAAAATATTCTAGAACTTTTATATTGACTATGAATTTAGTGTTTACTGCCAAACTAATCATGCCTTTTAATTTGTATTTGCTATCTTTGAACTTAAAACTGCTATATTTATTTTAGGTTGGTTGACACAAAAGTGTATTAAAAATAACCTTTCATTTTGTGTTTTCCTGTTGTGAAATTTATTTAGTTGTATATATAAAATTAATTGTAATTTTTCCAAACACAGAACTCTAAATAAATAATTTGCAAAAATATCTAAATTATTATGATTTTTTTGGTACATGTTTGCATGTATATTTAAGCTCATTTAATTTTTCTTTGATCTTTTACTTTAATATTCTTTAATGTTTACTTCTTTAATTTTCCATTAAATAATAAAACTGTTCTTAACAAATTAACGATCAGACATTAAATAAATCCTCTAATAATTTCTTGCGTTGTTATGTAAATTCATTTAAGCGAAATTAATTATAATTTTCATCAAAATGTTAAATGATTCCCTCTAAGCTATTTTAAAAGTTTAAAAGCTGAGTTTAGACTTCAGACAGAAATATTGAACACTTATCTGAAGAATATTTTATTCAAAAACGTTTAGTCCTACTGGGAAGCATGTGAATTCTACGAGTAAACTATCTCATATTAATCTACCATTTGATTAATGGTAAAACTTGTTTTTCAAGTTTTATTGGAAAAAAGAAATATTAATCATATTTTCCTTTATCTGACAGTCTATTCGAAAACAAATTTAAAAGTGTATAACAAACAAAATAGTATTTAAAGTTAAATGCGTTCAAAAAAAATTCCACACGGTCAAAATTTTGGGAATATGTATTTTAATTCCATTAACTATATTTTTTCGTATAAAAAAGAATCATAAACGATAAAACGAACTATTTTCATAGACAGTTTTAAAAAACCAGTAATGAAAGAATATAATTTTTATGAAAATATATTTTTTTATTAGCAATAGTTTAAAAATAAAGAATATAGAGTTTATGATAAGTCAAAAACAAAAAAAAAATATCATATCGAAAAAAGCATATTATTATATTTTGATTTGAATATTCAACAAGCAATTTAATAAAACATGTTTCACACGCACGTATAAGATCAAAACTTGGATTAAAATTTCCCTATACAGAACAAAAAAAAACATTTTTCTTAAGCAACTTTTGTCGAAAAATTCAATTTCAATGCTTTGATAGGCTAAATACTGAGTTTGTAATAAGAATAAAAAAAAAACCGAAGATATTTAATTGATAATAACTCGTATCTGGAACAACAAAGCCTGTTCTATTATTTTTTATGTCATTAAACAAAAAATACTTTATATGGACGCATTTTTCATATTTAAAGAGCCATTTGGAGCATACATATATTTAATTTATTTGAAATTTCAAACACTTCGAAGATTTATTACCATCAATATTTTTATAGAAAAAAGAAAATTCTACAGAAGCTACAACCCCAAACGCAATTTGCTTAATATTTCTTGAGGTGTGATCCTACAAAATGTTTTATCTCTGAAATTAAAGAATATTTATAAAATGATAATTTTCGCAAATTTGACATCCGTTTTATTTTGTAATTCCTTATTGTAATAAATTAAAAAATAGCTTTTAAATATCTTTATTAGATAATATGCAACTCAACGTTTTTTGCCTTGTACATTGATTAGGAAATTAAAATTAATCTCTAACTAAAATAATTATTTTAGTGGTTTTCAGAAAATAGATTCATTTTTTTCTCTTTTCTGTGATTCTACGAATATTACACCCAAGAAATGATCTCATATTTTCAAAGTTTTGAACAACAAAAAATTTTATCCTAAGAAATTTTGAAATAATAAATAATTTAAATACCATTGATCGATTATCCTTCCCATTCATTTTCAGCTTTGATATATTTCCACATTAGTTCCCAAATTAAACACTTTTAATTAGTCATCAAGCTCTCATCATATATTTTTGAGCAATGAAAGAATAGAATCTTAGTTTGTATAAATAAGATTATGCCATACATGATTGAAATTTAAAGTTATCATTTTGAGGGTTATATAATTCTTAATTTGGCAGTTTACATTTTTATATTAATAATAAACGTGAAAAAGGCTCAATTTTGTTTCAAATTTAATTCTTATTTAATAGCAGAACTTCGAAAACAAACAGATGAAAAACGTGGTGCAAATTTTATTTCTGTTCATTTGGTAATATTAGTTAGTTTGTACATGTGTATCATTTCCAGTACAAACAAAATAGGAAGACCTACAAATCTACAAATCTTTTCAACTGTAACATTTGTGTCTCACTTTGGATATTTTTGATGTTTGCATATGTGTGTTTGTGAAGCTTAATTCTTTCTATAATAGTGTTCTAATTTATAATTAAACTCATATATTTCTGTATTCAATGAGAATTATAATTTCCATATAGCTCAAAGCAGGTAACAAAATTTAATAATGAAGCTCTTAATTGTGCTTTGGATACATGTAGATTATATATATATATATATATGCATTTATATATATATATATATATATATATATAT
>BMAW01031880.1:23331-45835 GCA_019974015.1 Nephila pilipes | reverse complement strand
TATGTGTGTGTGTGTGTGTGTTTAATTTGTTTTAACAATTATAGAAAAATGTCTAAATTAAGATTTATTCTTGACTGCCTGTACTCTACTCTTTTACCCAGGCCCCCAAAGAACAAAGAAAATGTAGTGAAATAGTTTCGCGCAATAATGAGAATTATCTCGGTAAAAAATATTAAGGTTTAAATTATAACATTTTACATTTTCTTATTAATGTATTCATGTTGACAGTTTTCAAAATCAATATAAGTTTTAGCAAATTGAAATATTAAGATTTAAAAACTTTAAACTAAATGCATTTTTCGACAGTCGGTTCAAGTTGAATTTGCTATTTGTATTGACTGTAATTAATATCTAGCTGAATCTGAGAAATTGCAATTGAATTGGAGTAACAAAGAAATGGATGATTCATTAAAATAATAATTTAGATGAATAAAAAAATAAATTTGCGTAACACTTTCCTCAGAGAAACACTCATGGTTCCCCTCAAACAGGTAATTGGAATATCTTAATTTTATTACTGTATCACTAACCAAATCCTACTGAGAATAGATGCTAAGGCCCCGATGATTTTGTTAGGAAGAATTTCTTATCCACTTGATCCGGAATATTTATACCAGGAGCAAAAAAGAATTTTAATTTAAGAAAAGAAAAGTCTTTTAGCAACATGAAAAAATGCTGTTTTGGCAATCCCGAAGCTACTAAGATAAAGTCTTAAGTAGGAAAAAAATATGCCCTAAGCCTTTGGGATGCAATTTATGTTCTTGGGGTGAACTTAACAGAGGAAAATGTCTCATTAAGTATCGGTTTTCCTTTGTTATCAGCAAAGAATGTTTTCCTCTAAGGAAAGTTCCTTGCATTATTATTTCTATCCGAAGGTACATGGTTGAGAACTTGAAATCCCCGATATCTTAAGATTATTTTTTCTTACATCTACTACTGGTAAGTATGAAGAAAGGTGATAAAAGTAATTTTTGAAAAAAAAAATTTATTTATTTTCAATTACATTATATATTAAATCTATTTATGTACAGAGAAACAAGAATTTCTTTCCTTTTGTCTTATTTTGAAATAAATATTGAAGTAGGATTAGTTCTACAATTTTTTCCTTTCTTTTTTCGATTTTCCCTTTGAGATATTAATTCAAGAATTTGTCTCCGATGCATTATAAAAAGTAAACATTAAAAACTTGCAAACGCGGGGATCGTAAAATTTTAATCGAATTTGTATCTGCTATAATTTTAGATATGTAAGATACAGTTGAATTCCTGCTGAATTCACAAAAATTTATAAATAATATATCCATATATATGTTAGATTTGAAAAAAAAAACAATTTATTTCTTCATAAAATCCTCAATCTTGCTTAGATCCTTTGCTTAGTTATCTTTTTTTTCTCCCTTTTCTCGTTATTTTCAACACTTCAGAAAATTGATATTCAGAATATAGTAATTCGGTAAGATCCGATTATGTAGTTATTATACCAAAGCTTTTGGTAATACTCTAACTCAAAATTTAAATATAATTATAACGAAGCTATTTTGTATTTTGGTATATTTACGATTTTAACAATATTCTACACCAATACGCTGCTTCAATGAATTACTTATTTTCAAACAATTCGACTTTTTTGCTTATTCTCTTTATTTTTCAGACGAATCTTTTTCAAAATTTCACGTAAAAGTTTACTTCACAGTTTTCTTACCGCGTTTGATGCCACTGGTCTATTAATTATCCCAATCGCATAAAGATATTTGAACATTGCATTTAGGCTTGGTGTTGCTGCCGAACATTTGACGAGAGGGTTTATTTCTATACCCACTCGCAGCTGAACACCTTAACACTTACATTTGGTGACTCTTTCAAACATGTGGAGTGAGTTTATGAATGTTTTTATAATCAGAAAGGTACTCGAATATTACATATACACTTGTCAAACATTTAGAGAGATTTATTTACACACCTATCATCAAAAGGACACTCGAAAATTTAAGTTAAAACAATATATCTCCATCAAACTATACAGTCAGGATATTTCTAAATTAAATTTGATGAAGTTAAATTTCTTTTCTCTACTCCGGGCAAACAGAATGCCTCCATTCAGCAATGATCCTTCAGTGGAAATCTAGCAAATTTAAAGTCCGTGGTTTGATGATATAAACAGCAACAAATCGCTTACATCCCTTTTCTCTCTTTTCTATGAACTCCAAAGTATTCCCTTTCCTATTTCCGATTTTTCCAAGTCTTCCAGCCGCAAACGGAAATTCCTCAACAAATATTCAGGGAGAAAGAAACTTTTTTAAAGTATCTATCAAACGTTTGCGTTTCTTCGTCACGTCTCGGAACGATGGTCCCGTGATTTTACAGGAAGGCGAATCCTTTCCTGTACTTCTACGAATTTTGTTATTCAAATTCTTTTCAGAAGAATGGATAAAAAGAAACGTGTATGAAAAATGAACTTAGCATTGAATATTAAATGTCTTTGAAGATTTAGGTAATTCGTGTTAAACACATTTCCTAAAAGCAATTTAATGTATTATTTGGAATAATTGAGAAAAGAAATCCACAAAATTGTGACACAAAAGGAAATGATTAGTAAACGTTTTGATGAGGTTTCCACCTTTTTATACCAAGTGGAAACACTACATTTCCCTTTTAGGTGTATTTCCACGTAATAAATGCCTCATTTTAAAACTACTGTGCACATAAAGATGATGGGAATACTCTAATTAAGCAGTGTATTACCGGTTAGTTAATTCATCAGTTTACAAATAAATTGCGAATAAAACGCCTCAAAATGTTACCAGTAAGTGAACATAGATTTTACTTGTGTTTCGGTTAAATTATATACATAATAGTATATCATTCCTTCTTTGATATCTGCAGTTATGATATTCATGCAAGAAAGGCTGAACTTAAGGATCAAAATGAAAATAAAACATAGCACTCTACTCCTAGCACGCACAGAGAATTTTAATGCAATTGTTAAAAAGAGCTGAACACTTCCAAATGTAAACTGTAAGGGAAAACGTGTTCGAGTAATTTTTTTCATAAACATTAAAACTAATGAGTGTAGAATCAGATAGAGAGAGGACCTTTTCAGTGGAGAGATTATTTTGTACATGAATCAGATCACAATTAAACCAAAAGGTTTCTTACCTATTTACATTTTAAACCAAATAGGTCACTTATTTAGTTATATATTTTATAAATGCTTTCATTTGGGAAAAATTATATATTCAGCTATCAATATTATTTATAAATTTTTAAACGATTGTTGAATTTATTTACATTATTATCTTTGTTCATAATCCAATTCATTTCCGCTTTAACTTTACTAGAATAAAATTACATGCCTTATTAGGAATTTCTATTTTCATATACACAATTCATAGAGTTCCTGTTAATTTAATAGTATGCTAATTTTTGCCGAGAAATTTTCCCGAAATATTGGTAATAGGAAAATTTTGTAAGCTTTTAGTTCAATAGCTCTAACATGATAGGAAATTATCTGTGCGCAGACCAGTCACATATTTTTGTCATTGATCAGTTATAATAAGTAAATGAAGTATGTCAGATTAGTTAAGGAAAATATTATAAGAATGTATAAAATGCAAAGAGACAAATGCATCCAATAAAATGGAAAAGGCATTTTGAACAAAAATGAAATTACGTGAATAATTTCAATCTATATTTTTCCCAAAATGATAACTCATACGAATCAGACATTTCAATTTCATTCCAAAAGTTTGGATAAATGATTTTTCGGGTAATCAGTTATTTAAAAAAATGTTCCAGTCTTATAGAAAAATATAAAAAAAGAAAGAAGCTGTGTCATTAAACGCAAAACTTTGAGCAAATTTACATCTCCCGTCTAACAAATAACACGGAAAGCTGTCTAGCATAATTTAAGAAGTTTAAAATGACCATGAAAGTAAACCTACATCTTAAGAACGGACGTTCAAAATTTGAATTTAGATATTGGAACTATATTTATCTATTGCAGTAAAAAGTTTCCAATTATTTCTATCATGAGAAGGTAGGAAGAATGAGAAAAAGAATTTAAATAAGAAAATAAATCTATTTTTTACCGATGGCAAAAAAATATGGAAATATACGAAGTATCGAAAGTTATTCATTAGATATAACATTTGACGGTGAGTAACATACATTCACGTTCTAAAAAAGTTTCACAACGAAGCAGGAAATGAACGTAAATGTTAATTAAGAGATTATTTCGCTTCTGTTCGACTTGAAATGAATAAAGTGTCAGCCGCGTTGGCGCCAATGATGTCAGCAAACATGTGCCACTACGGACTTTTTAAACATTCTCTCAATGCCCTTAATTGAGTTTCAACAGAGCATTTGGCTTTAATTTATCGTTATGAAATTTAGAATGCCTTTGAGAAGAGAACGTCAACCATTTAAGCTGTTGTACCTCTTTCACAAGGGTCGCAAATTAGAACAGCACGAAGGCGGCTATTGATTTCTTCTGAATGGCATCAGAGAATGGTAGAGTTTCTTCAGAATGGTAGAGCAGATATTACAGTTTTAGATTGTTGATGAAATTGTATGTAAGGAAGTTGTCGCTCATGACAAGTAGGTTCAGGAAGTAATGAAAACCTATGAAATGACCAGAAAGCGAGAATCACGTCAACTGCCACAATTATGAAGTTAACAGTGATGCGCATCAACTTGTTAGTGTCAATACCGTTGCAGGCGGCTGCATGCTTCTGGATTGCTTGCAAGGAGATCATCACGTATATTGGCCCTTACACCTCCTCCAGGGGCTGCACGATAAGGTAGCAGGCAATTAGGAGGAATGGCAGCGTGTGATCTTTAGTGAAGAATCTCTTTTTTGTCATTTTAGGAGAATTACTATCCCTCTGTGTTAAGGCAGCGCCTTCAATACCAAGACGGACTATTTGTTATTACTTGTCAAATATCGAAACAGTAAGGAGTAATAATACAAGGTGCTGTTTCGTTCGATACCCGATCAGCGTTAGTTTTCATCATAACCATTTCGATGGCCCAAATATACTTTATGAGGTTCTTCGATCGATGACCATCCCTTTTGTAAACGTCCATTTCGTTC
The DNA here is from genome assembly GCA_019974015.1 of Nephila pilipes. NCBI lineage: Eukaryota > Metazoa > Arthropoda > Arachnida > Araneae > Nephilidae > Nephila > Nephila pilipes. The sequence goes on along the minus strand of BMAW01031880.1, from coordinate 40,744 downwards.
CTCTTATTTTCAAAAAGTCATCGCTCGTGTTCATATACCTCCCATTTCAAGCGACTATAACTGCATGAGATGAGTTGAGTCAAGACACAATTAAGAGCGTCTACGATACTATACCTCGATGTGTGGCCTTAAAAAGTAATGTCTGTTCAACATCCTACTAAGAGTTGTAATGTTCTTTTTTTCTGAAGGATAAACGTTGTCACATCTACGTTCAGTTTTTAATGTTTTCTTGTTATTGGGGAGTACTAACCTACTTTCAAATACCATTTTAATCTGATTATTTCTTCTTGGTACAATCATCTTTGTTCTTTTGACAATGATAGTATTTTATTCTTAGCTTCTGTTTTCTTACATATCTTTCCTAACTTGGGTTGAGAGTTTTACTTTAAATTATTTTTTCTTAGATATTTTGAACCTAAATTATATCCCAAAAGTAAATTTGTACTTGAGAAAGTAAATTCGGCTTAATAAAAGACATAGAAAGCAGAGTGAAATATAAAAACATAGCAAGAAAAGTATGGAATTTCGTCTACTACATAACAAGAGTTTTGAAATATCGTAATAGAGATTCAGTTAAGAAACCTTTAAAAATGTTGGAGGTAATCGAAAATGATTCATATCTTTAAAATTTGATAAAATCGTTGGAGCAGCATAGAAATCGGTAAAAATTATACAAGACAACAACATGCCTGTTTAAGAACTGAATATGAATCATTCTTATGAAATTTATAAAATACATACATATTTATAAATTTAAAAAAATAAATAAATTTGATAGTTTAATATGTTAGGCCTTTATCCCAAAAAGTAAATTGTACGCAATTGTTTTTAATAGGAAGATAATGAAACGGTTTTTTTTTTTTTTTGAATTAAGCATATTGAGTGTTCTATACATGAATTTTGCTTCCAGGAACCTTTACGTTCAATGAATAGAGATTCGACTGTATATATGCAACACAAGGGTACTAACATAAAGGTTAGTAAAGACATTTCAAATGGATTGAGAACTGCATAGTAACCCCTGACCAGAAACGTCATGAAAAAGAGATGGCAGAGGTACAACAAATTAAGGAACAAAAGATAGGGATTACTAAAAAAACATTCGTAGCATATAAATATTACAATTGTTACATTAGATAATTCAATTTCAAAATGATACGGGAGATGTTCAAAGATTCTGCCTTTACAGTTAATACATGGTTTGTCCGACAAACATCTGTATTTTCTTGGACATCTTAGATGAATCTGGTACCAAATACATTTCAGGTTTGGCAAGTATTTCATATACAACAGCTTTTAGTACTTACCTGAGAAAAACCAATGGGCTGCTTTAATTCCGAGAACGTAGAGACCAGGCAAAGAGTCCAACATGTTCAGACCGTCTTTGTTCAAAGGATTCACCTCCAGGGTATGTACGCGAATCTCTCGTGGTCTTCCCTCATTATACCAATCACAGCTTAGAGTCAGTTGAACATAAATTGTGATTCACGTGCGAAAAGAAACGATTATTGTACAAACAAGACGACAATCACTCGGAAGACAAAAAATAAATCTTTCCCCTAGAGCGCTCCCTTGAAAAGTGTCAGCAATCGACAAACGATGATACTTAATGTCATGGTTTCGCTAGGCAATTCTCCATTATTTTGATGCGTCTGAATTCTCCTTAAAATATGTATCTTTATTTATGAGATATCCTGTCAATGCAAATATATATTGCCATCACAGGCTCATAATTGTATGCTCTTGCAAAGTGCTCAAGTACAATTTAAACGGTTAATTTTAATTGCTTCCATATCTCCAACTACTTCAAAGCACACACACACAGGAAATGACAAATTTTGAATTTTACTAATTTTACTTTATTTACCACTTTTTACAAATGTTATTACTTATTACTTTATAATATGTTCTATATCATTTTTTCTATATTTTTTGCTTATTTTTATGTATTTATTTATTATTCATTTTCATTTTAATAGGAAATATTATACTCAATAAATCTATTTTCTGAATATTGTGCAGAGCTCTGTGAGCACTCCTCTATACGATGTGGCTTACTAATTGCAAGGTTATTCTTGAGTAAAAATGGAAATTCATGCTAATTCATATTTCTCTCGTTCTGTTCCTTCAAAAACACAATACCATATAAATGCATATATTTAGGAATTATGCATATTAGGAATTATGCATATATTATGCATATTACTACAATATCTAATTCATATTTTTTAAAAAAAATCTTGTCACTAACAATTATTAACTTTTGAAATTGATTTTAACGTCTACTTAAGCACCTCATCTCCTCTTCACAATGTTAGAATAATTTAAATTAAAATAACTATAATAACCTATTATTTTACCACACTAATTAAATACAAGTTTAAAATCAATATCTTAAATCTTCACAAAATGAATCAGACTGTACATATTTAATATTTGAATATAATCGATCATTCACAATTTTTCTTCTTTCATTAAAGGAGCTTATCAACAATTCAAAAGCTAATGAGAATAATTAGAGAACAACAGACAAAATATTGCGAAACTATCCAAACATAATTATTCAGCATATTATCAATACAAGAGAGTCATATTTTCTTAGTAATGAATGTTCATTATCAAGAACCAGGATTATAAATATTTATCAAACTGCCAAACGCAGCCCTATAGTAACTTATTTATGATTAAAAAGGCAGTTTATCGTGATTTGCCAGAATACATTGACATTTCTTTACTATGTAAATCCATGAATATTAATTACTGATGTGGGGATAAATTATATATTTTCTTAGAGAGGATGTGTAACGCAGTAAACAAATGAATAAATAATTTTTCCAGTAAAAAGATAACATTGTTCAACAGAATCCAATTCTAGAAATCATTTTACCATCAATGTTCAAATATAAGCCCATCCGTATGTAAGCAGTGGGTTCTTTTCTTTTTTTTTTCGGAAACTCTATCCGAATTTCAAATTCCACGAACAGTAGTTTAAGCTTATAGTTAGTGAGCTGCATCAATATTTCTACGAGTGGCAGCTAGAGAGAAATTGGAGGAGGAAGAGGAAATAAATTTTAGAACGGACAACACTGAAAGTGACGAGGATACACAACCAGACATTCCAAGGAGCGATAATGATTTTATGAATGATTAAAATCTTTGGAATTTGATTTGGAATTTAAAGTATTGATACAGAGTTTCATCCACTCTGATTAAATTAATTAGTTTAATACTAGAGATTTAGAGATTATCGACGCCAAACGATAGTGTAGTGGTGAGAGACGCTCCGATTGAGTTGAGAAAGACATAATTAAAGGACCCTTGTTCAATGAGAAGACCATCATTTGATGCATTCATTTTGTTTATTAAAACAACTAGATTAAAGGGTAATAGTTACATTGTGACGTTGGACTCTTTGCGGTTTTCTCTTCATTAACCTTGGGGACTTTAATTAAGATTGATTGCTATAAATAACAATTTCTTCCCCACCAAAAGGAAACGTGGTTAGTTAAATTAGAGGCTGGTATAAATAAAGTGAAGTGCTGCAGATAGGAAAGTATACAAGTAAAGCGAGAGTAGCACGATAGAGGTTGAGTGTCGCTAGCGCTGAGTATACCCTTTACAGGTGGTAGACGAGATCAAGAGTGGGCAACGGGTGAGAGCGATCGTGGTAAAACCAAGATTCAGGTCAACTTCAACATAGAAGGTAGTGCTAAGCTAACTTTAATTTGATATTAGTGAGAATATCTAGGGTGTTACTTTGGAGAGTCGGTGCTCATTTGTCGTTATAGTACAAATCTGTGGAATAAGCATTGTGTGTGAGATTTGTCTAATGTCTTCTTGTATAAGTTATTGACTTTTTAGTGTTAGTATATTTGGTGTAGTTATGGCACAAGAGGCGAATAGGAATATTAGGTCATCACAACATAACTGAAACTGACATACCTGAGAGATGCCCAGATGCAGATACTGGTGAATTAAGTAGCGTTACGTTGTGCGGCTACGTAGAGAGCGATCGAGGGTTTATGTGTCATGAGAGTGAAATGCATGTGATGCCAGTCCAATGAAGTCATATTCCTGTGTTAATCTTGGCAAAAGTCTTATTTATATGCGTCGATGGGAGGAATCTCCACAAAGAGAAGGAAAATGCCCTTTCCTTCTGAATGAGTCCGTAACATTCTTGATAATTAAGTGGACTTTGTGGATTTTAAACTGTTAATTCAAAAAATTTAAAAGGGACTATCCCAAATTAAAACCCATTGCTCCATGATCGCGCATACCACGTATCTGGGTTCACATGATTTTTTATCTCTTGGCACGTTGATTGCATTCAAAACACTCGAGAAATAAGTTAAGGTAATATTCTTCTTCTGTTGCACTTTTTATATAAGCATTATCTACCATGTTCTGTCACCATTTCAAGCATTTGTTTTCATACCTATCCTTTAGCTGGATGCTCATTTTGCCATCACAAGTTTCGCTTCGGTGAAGAGCTAACTCAGTAATATGAACACTTCTGAAAATAAAACAATTCATTTCCATAAAGAGAATGAACATTTTATTTGGAACTATTTTCCATTTCAATTTAAGATATACGAGAGGGTATAGTTAAGGTAAATTATTACTAATAAATTATAGAGATATATAGATAAAATTTGTTCTGAATTTTAATTGATTGTTATGTACGTAATATTGTAAATTACAGCAATTAACGTTGATTTATTTGGTTTCTGAGTGGGGCAAACGAAATTGCCTCCAACTGCTTAATTGAAATTGGAGTTATTTTTCATTGGAATGCATATTTTACGTGAGCTTATCTGGAGTGAATAAACCCTTTTTTAAATAATTATTTGATTTTAAAATTTGCTCATAGGGTACTGTGCCCCCTTAAAATTACCTTAGCAAAATCTTTTTCCTTAAAAATGTCTTTTGATATCTTTACAGTCTGTAGTGTAAGGTATCTTTTAGCGGAAATAAATCATCGAGTTGGAGAGCAAATAATTGTCAGTAATTGAGATTTACAACTGGTATCAAACTGTGATTGAAAATAATTTCTTTTATAGCTGAGTCAAAATGAGAAATGAAAAGCCACTATCACTACTCAGAGAGAAAGATTGATCTGATATTAGACCACATCGTAAAATGATATCACTAAAAATTTCCAGGAGCAAGCATTATTCCCCAGGGGAGTTGAAAGTTTCCTTAGTAACAGGTTTGAAGATTGAAAGCCTTACTTATTACCTGCGTAAAAACCCAGAAATATATTAGTAGCTCAAAAAGAAATAAAATGACTATCCAAGATATTGATAAATTTCACAAAGTAGTACTTTATAATATGAAAGGAGTCCAATTCTCAGCGTCTCGAAAAAAAATTGAGCAATATTTTTTTTGCCAATTTAAAGTCAGGATTTTTCATTATTGAGTACTTTCTACCTTAAATGATGGATCGATATTTCTTTGGAATACTTTTATCTCGGTTTCTAAGTTGCAAAGCGGAAACTTTAGTATATACTTGCGAACAGAACTTAAGAAGAGAACAGGAGCACTGTGATATTTTCACAAGAGATTCAGCATTAAAGATTTCATCATTTCATTTAAAAACGCAGTTAAATTTTTTAAAAAAACTATAATTTTTTAAATATTTGTTAGTATTTCTGCGTAAGTTAATTTGGAATCACTTATGGTGTATTAAAAAAATAATAATAATAATTTCGGTAATGACACAAGTTCGTGTTCACGTTATTTCCCCCATAATTACTAATATATTAAAAAAATGACTGTTAAGATTAACTTGTATTCCGGAAACTTCTAATCGTTTATGCTATAATCCACAGTGTTTTCTTGTTATATATTATATTCATACACAATGGAAGGAAAAATATCTGTATTTCTTATTTTATAAAAGGAAGCACACACGCGCTTAGAAAGTAGAATTTCATTTCACATTTACATCGAAACGATGTCTTTACCTAAACGAAACAATTGATTTATTTTTCAGATGGCACATTTAATTTTTTCCCTTCTACAGAATATTCTTAACATTTTAGATCATTTTACTTAATTCCTAGAAGGGAATTTCATCAACTGTTAATAAATAAAGTGCTTCGTGTCATAGGAGCGTGATGCCTGTGTGTCATTCCTTCGTGTCATCATACATATGTATGTATGTGTTGTGTGTAGGTATAAGAGCCCAAAAATGTTTTTATCTAAAATATAATAATTATTGAAAAACATTAAGAAATAGAATTATTACTACTTATTGAATAAATACATTTGCATTAAGAAAAATGATTCATAAATGAAAAAAAATATTTTGAAAAGTAGAAATTTTTAATAAAATAAAGAGAAAATAAGAATGGATATAAAGTAATTTAAATCGCAGTTTCAGACTTAGAGCTGAAATGCATGGTTAAAAAAAGGTTTTGCAGTCATACATGCATATATATATTGTGAGGAGATTCTTTGTGAGGCTACAGTTTTAACTTAGGGTTCTTGTACTGTAGTTCGGATATGTAAAATCGTATGATAATACAACATCCGGTTGTGACTACTTTTCTATCTTAATTGGTCTATCGGAAGGAGATCAGCAGCCCCGCAGCCTTTCACCATTAAACGTTTTACAACAATTTAGGATAATGTTTTGGGAATGAAGCTTGGTTTCGGGGAAGAATTGCAAATATAACCGCACTGCAGATCTTGCCTTGTTACCACATTCACCGTCAAGTAGAATAACCTCACTATTCTCATTTTTCTAAAATCGCTTCATGAGAATGAGATTCAAAATACAACTCTAGAAAGATAAAGCAGTTTTTGTAACAATCTCAAGTGAAGAAGTGGGGCATTTCATACGTAATTGCATAATACACAAATTTCATACGCCAAACGTAACTTGCATTAAGTTTTTGCTTTGGTAGACTTTTACACGAACTATATATTGTCTTTTCTGTAATGATAATCGGTAAAAGGATGCAGCCCTTGGGGTTTGAACCACAGCCCTCTTAACTGGAAATTACTCGCGATACCATTGTGCCGTGATGCCTGCTCGTTTTCGGATGAAAGTTAATATTTTCTCTTTTATTTCAAAATTCGTGACGTCATAGTTTCGAAAGACATGAACAAATACATGTGCATTTTCCATTTTTAGCATAAGTTCCGTATCACATGTTGTCAATTTGTTATAAATTCATCATGTTCTGCAATATAATATATTTCTCACTTTGATTATTGAAACGCAACAAAACACAACTGATTTGTCACATTTGATTATTGAACAACAAAACGGTTATGAGCAAAGGGGGAAAAGATATTACATTGCAGAACATGATCAATTCCTCTCTGTTTTCCACCAAATGGATTGATCAGTAGTCTCCCCTAGTAGCGAGTAACCTCTGAATTATACTTAGGCGACACTTGTATGACTATAGTTGCAGCTTTTCGATTTGATTCGATTGGGAGGCAGACTTGCAGAGAGTTATGCTCTGCGTATGTAGCATATCCAACATATATGTAATAATAATATATGCTCAATAACCAACTCATAATAATATATGTATGCATGTAGCCAATATCATATATATAACATATTAATAATAATAATAATATATATAAATATACGATATAATAGCTCTGATGCTGTCTCATGTATATCTTTTACTATAACCTTTATCTTCAATGTATTTCATATGTAATATAGTTTAATATATATATAATATATAATAATCATATAGTATATATATAGTATATATAATAATATATATATATATATGTAACTCTATATAATAACAATAATAATATGCGTAACAACATAATAATAATAATATGTATAATATATGTATAATATGCGTAATAATAGCCAATAATAATAACCTGTATGTATCAACATATATGTATGTATATGTATATATGCTCTTAACTATATATATATATATGCTCATATATATATATATAATTACAATAGATAATTTGAATAAAGGATTTATTCAGAGATATACACTTAGCTGAGAACACTTTCAGACTGAAAATCCGTAGATTTATATATATTATAACATAATATTCTGGAACACTACTCTGGTTACGTAAAGAATATTCTAGGAGGTTTTATAAATTATAATAGTAAACAATTAAACAAAACTTTACCGGGAATTTGAATGCTTTAAGCAGGAGGGATTTCCGAACACGTGTACTTCTGTCCTGCAGACAAGCACTTTACTCTTATGCCAGTGGGGCTTGCAATCTTTGTGGCATTGCTCTACTCTTGAAAAACAGCGTCTCGCTATTTTGAAATTCTGCAGTAATGTTCTCATCCCTTAGCGTGTTATGAGTCCAGAATAAAATCGACAGAATTGCGCCTTTGTTCGGCGGCTGGATGCACTTCCTATAGGATTAAGCGCATCAAAAGCAGTAGAATCATCTGGAAACTGGATTTGTGCTGCGGGATCATAGAGTTAGAGGTTTCCCTGCATATATATATTTATTCGAAGAATTTGTACCTGAACTATTACCCACTGGCTTCGAGAACTGGGATCAAAGTCCTGAACTTGATATATTACTTCGGATAATTCTCGTAAGACTTGATAAGAATAGAAGTATCTTTTTAGAAGCTTCTACAACGGGCTTTTGTTGTGCAAAGGTATGAAAATCTATACGAAGTCTCTAGGTTTATAAAAGCCTATTCGGTGTTTGGAATCATACCGCCAGTGGTCCTTTTCTTGTGTTTCTGTGCTTCGTAATCTCGCCAGCTGACTAGACTCTTCGTCTTTTGATCTCGTGATAGTAATCTAGAGACGCAATCAGCTTTAGGTTCTTCAACATTAAAAGGAACATAATATCGAAAGTCATCTTCCGCTCATTCATCTGATAAACTGGTTTGAACCCGATAATATAACATTTCATGGTGGTGTATGCAAAAGTAATGAAAATCAATATTTCATCTCAATGTTCCTTCTCGACTTTTACGTAAATAGTCCGCATGTCTGTTAATGTTAAGACTCAGTTAACTATTTACCTTGGAAATGGTAAGCAGCCGTCATTCAGTGGATAACAGAGCAGAGATGATAAAGTTCAGCAATTAGTTTTGATTGAAACACATACCCTCGGTCTGTAATGATGTCTCTTGGAGTCCCACGTTATTAGATGATATCCCCTAGGATAATGGTATTCAGATTTTTACATTTTGAAGATTTGAGCTTACTATTTACATTTGGAACCCTTTGAGCTTACCATTTTTTGAAGGAATCTCTTGGTTCTCTCTCTCTTGGAATATCATATCAAAACTTTATCATTCTCAATTTTACAAAATCATTATTACTTCATTCTTTTTATCTCAATACAAACAACTTAATAAGATAATGAAAGGGAAGGTAGTTAATGGCGTTCTTTTTTGTTCTTAATCATGTTCTATGAATAATAAACAAAAGCAGCAATATTTTAAATTATTATTTGAAAAAAATGACATTAGATGTTTTACAGATCTTTTGGAATTTTCAGGATATTCTTTTCTAATGTCAATCCAAAAATGCGTAATATCAACTTGATTAAACTTTAATTTTTACTGAATGCCGGTCAATATATCAATATGAGATTTATCGACTGAGCCTAAGAACGAAAAGTAACATGTGACCTAATGTGTCTCGATTAATGTATTTGAAACACGGGACTTTTGCAAAATTTAAATGTTTATTTTATCCATCAAATATTTATTTATATTTATTTTTACAAGCAAAATGCCGAAGAATTAAGAATACAAATTAAGAATTTGATTTCTTAATTCTTCGATATACTATAAAAATTAAGAATTTCATTATTATTATAAAAACAATAAGATTAAGAATTCGATATTTGATAAAAGTTAATTTTTCTTAAGATTTTGACACTTTGATTAAGTAAATAATGATCATTTGCAATAACCCAGTCAAAGCTCTAGGGAACCATAGGGTTCCACGAAACCAAGGTTGAAAAACTCTGCCCTAGGAGAAACTTGGCTATTAACAGGGCTGCAGCAATATCTAATGCCTTCGTGATGGCATAGCGGACTAAGTAATCAGGTTCGAAATCGTCCATGTAGTTAAACCTATCCCGATCCCATAGGAATGGTACTGTTTCAGAACTTCCAGGAACTCATGACGAGCTGAGTGAAGTGAAATGGCTTTTGTTCTTTGGTTTTTACGGCAGTGTGTGACTGATTGACGTGCAGTGCAGCAAAGATCCTGTGAATAAAATCGTTTCATCTTTCTGTTATACGTTCTGAGAAATCCTAAGTAGGCTGCTGTAGGTGCGTCATATAAATATCGGTGTATATATTTGCGTAGTTGTCTCGGAAGGATGGGTAACCATATCTTGCCATCTAGATCAAAGTTCTTTTTGTAAAGTAATTAATCAATTAATTCATAGGTTGCTCTTATTGGTTCCAATTTTTCAATTGCAGAGATAAATTTTTGAGTTCAGACTCCTCCCTTAGTTCCGCCGGTAGTTCTGTGAAAGCGTCAAGGACGCTCACTTCTTCAAAATCGTCTGCCTTATCTCCCAACGGATTTCAAGAAAGGCTTTCAGCGTCTTCATGCTTCTTACCACTCATATACAATGGACATATCATATTCTTGAAGGAGCAAAGTCTATCTTGCTAACCTTCCCGAAGGGTCTTTAAGGCAAATTAACCAGCTCAGAGAATCACGGTGTGTCACATCTATATATTGCTTCTCAAAAATATAAGGCCATAATTTGTGCACTGCCCATACGGCAGCAAGATATTCCCTTTCATTTGAAGAATATTTCCTCTTTGCAATTGAAAGTGTCTGTGAGACATATGCAATCACTTTCTCCTGTCCACTTCATAATTGTAAAATAATAGTGCCAATTCCGTAACCATTATCATCTGTATGTAGTGATGCGGGACATTTCTAGTCAAATAGTCTTTAAATGTGGTTAGAGTTTAATAGTCTTAATAGTTCATAGTCTTAAAGAAGTTTAAAAAAATTTCAACTTGTGAAAGGCAGTTTCTTGTTTATAATCTCAAAAAATTTAGAATTCCCCTACAGAAGCTCTTGAAGTACTTGAGAAGGCTATCAAAAATATTAATGAAAAGGCGGTAATAGAACAGAGTCCAAAAATTCTTCAACATCATGTAAATTCTTTGGTGTTACAAAAAAAGTTGATAGATCTTATTTGTCTAGGTCAGGCCGAACATTATCTTCTGAAACAATATGATCCAAACTTTTCATCTAGAATTCAATTTAGAAATATCCTTAGCTTTTCAAGGTGATCCTCAAAAGTTTTAGATAACACTACGGCGTCATCTGTGTAACACAGGTACATTGTTCATTTTAAGTAGTTTAGTAGATTGTCCAATATTTTTTAAAAATATTTTTTTTTCGGGGGAAGGGGAATTACATAGATCAAAAGGCATAACTTTAAACTCGTACAGTCCTTCTGCGGAGATAAATTCTGCTGTTTTTGCAGTCAGCGGCATCTATCTCAATTTGCAAGTTACCGCTTCAGGGTACAGGGGCGATAAAAATGTTGCACACTTTAAACAGTCAAGTGTATCATCCATACAGGGTAGAGGGTATACATTCCTTTTAGTGATCTGATTAAGACAGAAGTAATCTTTTGCAGATGTGCCGACTTCTATCTGTCTTCTTAACCTTGACAATCAGAGACAACTAAAAGCTCTCAGATGACAGAATTATGAAACTTTTTTCATCTTCTCAACCTTTTCATGTATTATATGAGGTTTTGGTTGGTGACACTGTATAGGCTCTATCGCTTATAGCTTCATGGAAGTCACTATTTAAGAGGTCTGTAACCTTTCCCTTCAAAAATTGGTCGAAACCTCATGTAATTTCTGGAGTATTCTAAGAAGCCACACTTTTTGCTTCAACGCGAGGTTTGTAGCTAACATTCTTTCGAAATTGGTTTGCTGTCCATTCTGTTTTGCCTCCAATGCATTTAAGATTCGGCGAGAGTACGAGTAATTGTACTCACGCAGGCCTCATCTAATATTAATCACGAATATATTCTTGGGAATAATTTGAGCAGCTGTTTGACCATTAGCAAACCATAATTCACCTTTGCCATTAAACAATATTATTATATTAGCTGGTATCATAAGTTCCTTTTCTAGGGACAGCCTTTTATTTCCTTGCACTATCACATCAATATTTTGATCTCCGCTTGAAATATCTATTGGACTTTTTTTTGCGACGGAAGGAGCATGTATAGTGGAATCATCTATAGCATGTAAGATCCAGGTTTGAGAATTTATATTTTCATTTACAATGCCTTCGAATGTCTGTTCAAATCTCCCAAATTCTGCCACAGCTTGTGGTGAGTCCCGAAATTCCCAACTATGGAGGTTGTCACGACAAATATTTTGTAAGACCGTAAATTCAAAAGGTTGGATTCTACCGTTAATTTAAAGACAAAGTATGCATTTTTCTAGTCACAGGGTATAATTTCCTTCGATGATGTCGAGGAGGATCTTTTCTTTGGACGGGAATATAGCGTTTCGAAGAAAGAGTCTGCTTTTTTTTAACTGACAGACGAAGATGCCCTGAAGTCTTTATAGAGCAGGTTGAATAGTTGTGGACAATAACTTCGAGAAGAGTTTCTGTCAGCTTCTTCAGAACGCGGGCCACTTTCTAGGATGATGTTAATAAATGGTAATCGTTTTGGTTTAACCAGTCCAAATGATTTATTCTATAATGGTGATAATACTTTAGGAGATTTTAAAAGAAAATTATTATTTATGATACTGTTCAGCCATGACCAAAACTGCGTGGCTTGCACCGCTGGAGAAAGAGACGAAAGAAAGCGTTAAATTACACAGATAGCTAATATAAGTGCTGTGCAGCCAAACTGTTATATATATATATATGATACCTCCCATATGATTTGTGAAAAATGCATTTAAAATCTATTGTATTTATATTAATGTTTAAGAAATCGTTGAGCAGGTGTATAATTAACTGCAATTTTCGGAATATAACTCATTACCAATTATTGTTTAAAAGATCATCTTCATTTTCTTAAAAGAGAAAAGTATGTCTTACCATCTTTCTATTTTGTAGAACTTTTTCCTCCCTCACCATAAAGAAATATTCAAATCAATATAATAACAATCAAACACTGTTCAACTTTAAAGGAAAAATACAAGAGTTAACTCAATTTAAAATTTTTCTCAGAATTTTTCAATATGAATTACTATACCTAGATACAAAGTATGATATAAAGTACAAAGAAGTAAGTAAAAAGACTTATTGAATAGTTTATGAATTAATTATTTTCCAGATTCCTTTTATTCCTTTTATTACAAAAATTTCTGTTTTGTTATTTAATATAGTTATAAAAATCTGAATTAATTTAAATTGTTTATTCTAAGCTACAGTTTTATTATCTTCATGTAGAAAGTAAAATAAAAATTCTAAGAAACGCACGCGCGCGCATCAAAAGGTCTCTGCTAATTTCTTTTAAATATATGGTAACGCCTTATTGTCTATAAAGTTCTTGAAAAAGTATAATTATTCAAAATGATATTAATTACCGAAAAGTAAACGAACTTGTGATCCACAGACTCAACATAAGCAATTACTATCAAGAAAAGAAAATACATTTCTTCAGATTAATGTTGTATTTTTATTTCCATATTATCAAAACATTTCAAAGTGCAAAAACATTACCAACGTGAACCATAAAAAAAACAATAAAAGCAGATAATTCTGCTATTAGAATCAATTATGAAATCAAATATCAAAATAAAAGCAAACGATAAATTATTGAAACTGACAATATCATTCTGTTCAGATATTAAAATAAAAGCAAGCAATAAAATTTTAATTGAAAGATACATCCTAGCAATATAATGTACCTTAAGCAAATGGAATGTATTTATTAAAAAATCACTTTTTAGAACCTAACGCAATGTATTCCTTATTTCATGCTCATGCATTTTTAATGATGCCATTTTCTTAAAAATACATGTTAAAAGTCTGATTATAGTCTAATTTCCTTTTTTCGTCTGAAAATACATAAGCTCCGTATAAGCACTTAAATAGTAAAAAGACATAATTTTAAAACTCTTTAATAGAAAAGAAACATGCGATCGTTTTCAAAAACTACAGCATTTCAACATCAATGATCATTTCGTGAAAATATAACTGAAGAAAGCAAAAGTGAATTGAAATTGAGTTTCTGAATATCATAAGAAGCAAATAAAATTCGATCATTGTAACATCACGTGCTTCATCATTTTTAAATATGGGATTCGAGTCATAATAATTAAGTAAATTTATGTTGGGGGGAGGGGAGGAGATTACACTAGTATTACTATTTCTAATCATGGTCAAATATTAAGATTACGACTGAGAGGCACCGCTTCGCTATTTCCAAGCCACCTCATACGAGTACAAGTTTGGCGAGCAATCACAACTACTTTTGATACGGCCAGTTGTCACAGAAGCTTATGGTTCTTTCTACAATATAATAATTATTTTCAAATTTTATATAATAACAAATGCATGGTATTCGAGATCATAAATTCATGAATATCTATTTTGTTTTATAACGGTGGAGGTCGAAATGTTTCTGCGTATAAGAGGCTATTTCATTCCGAATATATATTTGATAAATTGAATATCAATGCAAACAATGGCCTCTCTGTAAATATCCATTTGGTAAAAATGTAAATATTAATCTTAGAGCATCTGACACCTTAATCTTAGTTGTGGTTATTTGGGCCATGTATGTTGAGAGGCTTTGGTATTGTTAAATAGGAATTTAATTTGTTCCCTGTAGAGGAATTCTAAAACGATCAAAGGTATCTATAGTATGAAGTGAAAAGAAGCACCTTGTGCCGTAATTACTCTTTGATTATACTAATAAAGTGGAATGGTTTCATTATTTCGTTAGCGAATGCCCTGATCTCTTGGGAACACGAGTGAGCTTAATGGAAGGAACTTGTTCGAAAAGTGATCCACATTCTTTACTTTGAAATGTAATTGAGTTTAATCAGTTTCCTATAAATTCGATTTTTGAACTACGTATTCTGTTCTGGCCTTTTCTGTCTTGTAATGAATGTAATTGCTAATATTTGCGAAAGTTCCGTCGTGTTATGTAGAGAGTAACATTAATTATGTCCCACACATTATATTAGACAGTGTTAAATGAAATGCTGGATTTTTTTTATTAATAATGAACTTGTTGCTGGAACTGTGAGGTGTATGCTCAAAGATTATAATTTTACCGTCGGTAGCCATCTAAAGAACAGAAAATGTTTAAAAAGCTCAATAAACGGGTTCTATATGAATTGAGTGATAGCAAATGCAGAGAATATTTAAAATTTATATTTCGCTTAGTTTAAGGAACAAAAGGGTTGCTTTTCTGAGAATAATGGCAACCTCTGATGAAAAATGGATTACCTAAGGCAATAGAAATTGATTTACCCTGGTGATCATGCAACACATGCATCGAAATCCTTTCTACATAATCAAAAGATTATGGTGACTGTATGGTGTTCCTTAAAGGGTATTGTCCCTTTTTCATTTTAATTCTATAGCTAACAATAACTGCAGAGTCTATTTCTATGAAACTGAGGAAAAGAAGTGAAAACTTGCCAAAATATACCAGGCACTAAGCAACTGATGCGAACCCATCCTTCCATGCTTATGTGGCTCAAATCCGTGCACAATCTTAACAAATCATGCTACGAGAAAAACTCTTATCCTTCAAACTGATACTGAGTCCTCTTTATGAATTATTTCGATTAGTTAATCTGGTTCTCATAGTGAAAGAGATTTGTCAATCAGGATAAAAGGATCAGTTAGATGAAAAAGAACAGTTGGACTATGAGAGAAGAAAGGACTCCATAATTATGAATAAGAGTAAAATGTGTCTTTTGATAAGACGACAAATATGATCCTTATTTTGGTGTTTATTATTAGTATATTAAAAAATTACTTTAACATTGGTAAATAAATTTAGCTTACCTCAGAGACAGGAGGGGAGAATTCATTGTCGCATCTTCTTTAACTAATTTGGGATTGCAAGAAATTCGTCCTGTTCTTGAATGATATATAAAAGTAGGTTAAATTTCGTCGACTTACGAACGTATGACGTGTGGGGAGAATATGCTATTGTACGAAAGAAACAAAATATCTGTTGATTTCAATGGCTATGTAACGAAAGCGGAGAAATTTCTCATTCTGTTTGTAAAAGCGTTAGGATAGGCTCGTGGTTTTCTCACAGCCCTCTTAGTGCGTCTGATGTCCTCCGAGTTACTAATTACTGGCTCGGTAGGTGTATGCAGGAATTCTTATGAGTGAAGGTAAGGTCCATAAAACACGCAGTAGTCAATTTTTATATGTATTGTTGTGAGGTTTACACGATTGATCTTATCAAAAAATGCCCCCCTTTCGCAGAATTTCGCAGAATTGATTTTAGTGATTGTTCAGGAGGATGAATCTAAATTTGGAAAAATGATGTAGAGCAGAGGAAACCATGTGATGTATGTGTGTTTGGAGTGATTGAAAGATTTGGAATAAATATTATGTGACTGGGGGAGGTCACAGGATACTGAGGTGCATGAGGAGCTTTTGAATGTTTGAAATGAATGGGAGTTTCCGTGTTCTATGATTGTTTCGAATTGCACTAAATTTTTTGCCTGCCTCTCTGAAGAGGTATGGTTCATCTAAAAGTTAACCACGGTCATACATTCAAGAAACAGAGTATGTGAATGGGCATCGAACTCCATTGAAGTTATAGGTGCGAAATCAAACGCTTCCTTCGGCACATTAGTCGCCAAATCGAAAAGCACATTGGTTTCTACTTGGAAAAATATAGGTGGATAAGAATGCACAATCCTAAACTTGATGATCGAATTTACAAGGCATTTATAAACTGAGAGATGTCCCTTTATCCACATCACAATAAGGATGAGGCGGAAAAATTTACAAGTAAAAACCTATCTTAATTTACCCTTCCCCACTTTGAAGACTTCTTTCCGCCAAAAATATCGCAATGTTTTTTTTTTTTCAATTTTTGAAATGACTCAAGTAGTTAGACTTAACTGCAATTCAAACAGAAATCTATTCTAAAATTAAAATGCCCTTCATATTTAAATTACTCTTATTATAGTTGCTTATTTAAAGTTGTTCTAAATTTTAATAAAATTTTAATAATTAACTTTTTCCTTGTTTGTCAGTATTTAATACATTTTTAATAAAACGATATTGATTTTTAATGTACGTAAAATAGGATATGAAATGTAAAACTAACAAGCATTTGGAAAAATTACATTCCATTTGAATACCGAAAACTCCTTCAAATGTTAAATATGTAAAAAAAAATAATTTGCATCAATGTTATGTTTCCATATTTCATTGTAATAAAATGTTCTATAATAAAATTCATTGTAATAAAATGTTCT
>BMAW01031880.1:0-13731 GCA_019974015.1 Nephila pilipes | reverse complement strand
TTTTGAACATTTTTGTAATTCTTAAATATAACCGAGATCTTATAAATTTCTTTGTTTACTTAATATGTATTCTTGAATATACTTTAATGTAGCATTTTCTGTAGTTTAAAGACGTTTTTATATTTTAACACTTCGGATGATTTAATTTTTAGATAATCGACTTTTCAGTTAAGAGTTTTGTTTAAATACTTTTAATTTGATTTCACTATATGTGTATTTTTAGTTTTTTTAATCATTGTAATTTTTATTAGATACCACATTAATTAATTCTAATTTTGGTTTTTTATTTTAGGTATATACATACACTCACATACACACTCACAAACACACACACACACATTTATATATATATGCATGCGTGTTTCTTCATTATTGTGTGAAAAAAACATTTCCTCTCTTTCATTCGTCTATTGAAAATTTTCTTGTACTTTTTTCTTACAGAACACGTGTAAATATTCTCCATTCTAATGCGATTGCTTTTCGGAGGAGTTGAGAAATGCTTAAGAAGAAAAAAATTCTCTTCCGAACATATTGAAAATGTGCTTTTAATGCATTTCTGGCGAAGCCAAAAGTATTCTTCTTTAAATGGAATCACTTTGCATATACAAACAAAAAGCACTCAAAAGAGAAGAAAAAAGAAACAATACGCCGTATTCTATCATGTGTTTATGCTAGAAGATCCATCATTATCTTGAAGAAAGAAAGTCTGACGTGCAAGCCATCTATATTCTATTTCCAGATTTTCTACCCTAGAAATACTTTGAAAAGAATTAAAATAAATATAAATAAACACGAGTTACGTACTACATAGGAAATATAAAGGAAAATTTAAAATAGTTCCTTCTTACTATATTGTTAGCATTTTTGTATGGAATAAATATGATATGAATTGCAAACAGTCCTTCAGTTATGTTCTCTAGCTAGAGCAAAATAATGTATGACTTATAAAACTTAAATCTAAAAAATAACGAGATAGGAAAAAAGAGGTGTTCAATTAAACCGAATATTTTCCTTGAATATTAAGTATGTAAATGCGTCTTAATACATTGCAATCGTTTGTTTTTATATTAAAATATTAGAAAGAAATTACATCAATTTAAGGAATTTCAAATACGGTACATGACTGACGAAAGACTGTAAGCATACTACATATATATATATATATATATATATATATATATATATATAAACCAAGTATTTCATTTTATTTTCTATTTCTCATAACTTAACCAGATTAAAGTGAGCTGAATATTGAAAAGCGGGTAATAATTTTTTTTTCCAATTAAGGAGTGTATTTAAAGAATACTTGACATCGAGCTGTTTGATTGCAGAAAGTCTGCTTGTACGAATATTTTAACAACATTTTTTTTTCTCTTTAATACGAAATGTTTGGAAAAGCATATACTGTTGCAAATCTTACGAGAGAATTTAACTATCACATTTAGTAAATTGAATAATATACAAACCTGAAAATGTGATGGGTAAACTATTATTGTCTAAGTATCTGAATTTTTACAAACGTAGAAATAATGTTGACTCTGTAAGATATCCAGCTTACATTGTCAACATTAATGTAAACTGGATATCTTAGATCAATTACATACAGTAAGATCGATTACATACCTATGCGTTATGTATTCACACGTTATTTACTTACTAATTATAAAAAGATATTTTTTAAGATGATAGAAAAAACGCGGAATAATAAAAAAAAATTGCTAATAATTCGTAAGCATGCCTTTAGCCAGAAAAATGTCCTGAAAGGACCAAGGAAGGGAATCGTTTATTTTATGTATATGTTTTAAAATAATATAAAGCCAATTATCGTTCGTAGAAATAGATTAAAACTGTTCAATATTATTATGACCTGGGATTAGAACGTCCAACGGAGATGTGTGATTCATTTATAAGATCTTGAAACCTTTTCTGGAACAGATCTAGAGGTGAGAATCGGAGCCTTATCATTCAGAAAAACATTTCAACAAGTGAAACAATTGTTTGAACAATATGATGCACTTTTTTGGCTAAAATGTTATTCGGTCTTCGCAATTACTCCACATTTTAGGGAGATGACAGATCCGGAAAAAACCATGTGATAGGTGTCCAGATCATAAGAAACCCATTAGAAGAAAGCAGATAAATGCTACTGAAGGAATTCCTCATACACACATGTGTTCCATGTAAGGGAACATTGTGAACAAAGGTTCACTGGACCATATTACTTCCTCCCAAGTATTGTTTGATCTAGCTTTGTGGTTGCGGCACTTCAGATGTCTTTTATCTTTCAGAACAATGATAAATGACTTTGGCATTGGTACTCTGTTATAGACTTTATTTTACATTGATATTTCTAACAATAATCATTCCTCGTGAAAGATTCAATGTACTACGTCACTTGAAACTGTGGGAGCACATTGTACATGATTTAAAAACATATTTTTATGTAAACATTGTATACAAGATGACATGTTCAGAGTAAAGGTGGTAAAATTCGCCCATCCGTTTGCTATGCTCTGCGTACCGTTGAGGGGAGCGTTAGCACTTAATTGTATCTGTTTCAGGGAGGTAATTTACTTTTATCCATGACGGCACAAACTATACTGAGGGCTTACAGGTGTAGTTGGGGAAAGAAACTGGTGAAAAGAGTTATGTGAATAAGCGACTAAGGAAATTTTAGCAGAGAAAATCTCTGTTTAAGATAGAGGAACTATTTCTAATAAGAAATCGAGACATTCCTTTTCCAACGCAATAACATTATTTAAACTACTGATTTAATTAAGTGCGAACTGATTAACTTTTTTTCAATTATAATTTTGAAGAGGAGGTATTTCTTTCTTTGAAGTGACGTAGAGATCATAGACCTTATTTTCTATACATTTGGTAATTTCTTTCCTACCCTATTCTTTTATTACATAAATCAGCGTCAGACCCTATTAGTTTCCTGGGAATCCATGCCGCAGACTTGCCAATAAAGTAGCATTTTTAAAGCCTTTGAGAAGTTTAGAGGGTATTAGCCTTCCTCTTTTGAAGCGGCCAAGGTAGCCTAGTGGTCAGGGTCATGAACTCGTGGCCGTTGAGTTTCATCGAGTCGTGGGTTCCAGCCCTTGGGCCACTTGAGACCCACTGTATCGCGGAGATGAAGCATCGAAATCTCAAATCTTCCCATTGACGTGATGTGGAATTATGAAAAGTGAGGTGCAAGCTCATGTGTCGCCCTCGTCCCTTGACCGATGCTCAAAATTTCGAGGTCCTTCGCCAATAGTCCTCGTATTGCTTTTCGGTACGATGAAAATAATCAATCATATCATTCTCCTTTTTAAAGGCGTACACGCCAAAATTCTACACTACTAATACTTTCAACTCAAATTCTCACTCATGCTAGTTTCTACTTCTCTCTACACTTCCATTTTCTACTCATTTACTTTTGCCTTAACTTGCTCAATGTAAAATCTTCTCTCATTAGTATGGCTGCTTTTATTAATGAGATTATCAAGTGTTATGAAAAGATCTCATTCTAATAAAATGAGAAGTTTTCATTTTACTTGACGTCTCATATAGACCAACCAGACAGATACGTGCTATCTGCTACTAGTTCTCTAAACTAAAGAAGATAGTGTCATGATTACCACTGCAGCTCAATTTTATGTTACGGGCTAAATAATAGATTTAATTCAATTATGGGTCCCTCATCTGGTCTGATCCTTCACATGATCCCTCATTATTAGTTACTCTAGGATCAAGTGAATGCTTCAAAATTCTAAATGCCAAAGGAGCAAGACATAGTTACAACCTACATTTCTTTTCTCTTTATCCTATATCTTCGTCCTGCGTTTTATCCCCAACCATTTTTAATCATTTATTCCGTTTTTGTAATATATATGAAGCAGGAAAGGATCTTTACAGGAAGGATCTTAATGTTTGTGCAAGCAAGATCTGAACAGCAGTTTGCATTTTATGCATTCGTACAGAGGAGAATTAGATGAATTTGAAGTACGCATTACTTAGGGATGTAACGTTTTTTAATGGAATTTAAACATATCTTTTTAATTATAATAATTTGTCTATGAGATAATAGGCTCATTAAAGTTATTCACGTGAATGTGGCCTTAAAAGTAGTGAAATTCATTTTATTCTTTTATTGAACTTGACTCTTTTCTCACACAAGAACCTGTTTCTGTATGTATAGCCTGATGATTACTATTTTCAGATTAACTGAACCAAATATCAATCATTAATCTTTATATCCAGCGTCATAACAACAGATAATTAATTTGAGTATATATGCTTTCGTTTCATATTTTCTTAAGAACTTCAATCAACATTTTTGGCAAATTCAAATAAAAAAATTTTGAAATAATTTCTTTTAAAACAGTTTTCATAAAAGTTGTTCAAATTTTTACTTTGAACCCATATAACCCCAAAAACCGTAAAATTTGATATAATATTACATAAAACGAAAAAGTAATAAATTAGGAATCAAACAACATTTAAATGAAACTCAATTAATGCCAGCTGAATAAAAATTCAAGATTAAAATTTTGAAAACGTATTTCAAATTTTTTTTAAAAAAAACCACATCAATTGAAATGCTTGATATCCCTATACATTCTTATAACTAGAAAATAAGGAATACTATGAGAATATAAAATAATTATGAGAAAAAGAGAGAGAGAAAATAAAAATTAGAAAGAAAATGGTACATTTGCTGTACGAAATACTGTTAGCTGCCAGGTTAGGTTTATTGAATGTATTCCACGACATCTGAGCTAGCAGCCATTCTCTGAATACTTCACCAGATTAATGTAAAATCTCTGGGCAAAGACAATTTTAACACACTTCAACCTCCTATGAACAGAACAGAGCTCCTGTCTTGAAAGAAATTTTGCTTTGGAGTTTGCTACACGTGTCTTAGATTTAAGCACAATGAAGTGAACGGATCTCGAAATGCAGCGAGCATAAATGGGAGCTCCGTATGGCTTCCTCGAGACGTAGAAAAGGGCATGTAACTTACTATCGCTTAGAGGTTGTAGAACAACCTGGGAAAAGTTATTTTGACTCCTCAGATGATCGCCGTCTTTTGCATAGTCCAGTGGTCATGAATTGATCCGAAGAAAATATGCCTTCCACAATTCTTAAGTCCCAAAGGATCGAATACTGAGACAAATAATGAAGGTATCTCTCTTTTTGTCATAGAAGCCTTAATCTATACTAGAACTTCTGTACATTTGAAAATAACTAACTTGGGTAATTATTTTAATCAATAGACCTTGAAGTCATCATTTTCTTAGAGCTTGATCGATTTCTTGTGAATAAATTGATATTTCTCAAAAACATAAGGATAATTTGAGTGCAAGTTTGGCAGGTGGAAGCATTCCTTGTTTATCATCGCTTGCAATTCCAATAAAAGTTGCATTTCTATATCCCTCGAAACCATTCCAATCAAAATATCGTCAACAATGAAATGTAGAAAAGTTATGATAGAAGCGAAGGAATGGCTTTCCTTATCGTCAAATGCAAGCTGATGTAAAGTTCTCGTGGGGAAAAATGGGACACGGATGAGCCTATACGAAGGGATATTCTTTAATAGAATCTTAAGGTGAATTTCCCCGTAGAAATGTTTGTCATTTCTCGTCATCGTAATAAAACATTCCATCATCTTGACGAAATATTTTTTTTAAACATCTGAACAAAGCCCTGCTTGAAATATTCTAATTTAAATAAGAGTAAGAAATAGTTCTGTTTCGATTCCCGGACCAACCATGAGAAGGTCAATGAGGGATTGGGCTGATTGAGGGAGGGTTTACTCGATCTGCTAAAAACAGCTCTAAATTTCGTTACGCTACTGGAATTTCTTTGAACTGTAGGGTGAGGCAGGTATTAAGAGTCTGTTTTATTACATTCTACTTTCGGCCCACCGGACCATATGACCTAAATTTAAATATTCCTTCATAAACTGTTTATATCGATTATACTTGGCAATGCAAAAAATTGAGATGACATTCCGTACTAATCAGTCTACAAAAATATTAATCCAACTGTTTCGGTAAGAAATGAAATGGTAACCTGGCGTTTTCTCTGTCAAAGGCATTTACCAGGATATGAATCGTTAAAAAGATTTTCACAAGAAGTTTTCGAAGTAGTTGGGGGTTTTACACAAGAAATAGAACCAATTTCCAAAACTTATTTATTATATAAACTGACTCTTATTTAAAGTTATTAACATGAAGAAAAAGTTGAGTTTCTGAATTAGCCTTACTGCTAATCCTCTAACCAAGATTCTAAAATAGTACCAATTTATATTTACACTGCGACACTGTTCGTCCAAAGTAGAACAATGTTGACTCCGAAGAATATCAATTCGAACACTCTTTTGAATGATTGGAAGCAATAATGTATGACATTTCACATCTACTGATTCAGGAGGGTTTGAATGATAATTCGTAAGTTATTTTTTTCTTAACTTAAATTGTTGCAGCTTGCTTAACTGGTTTTTTCTTAGCGAAACTTCGTCTCAATAAAAGCCAGCATTTGTGCGAACACAGCGAGAATCAGATCTTTTTCAGTAAAATGAGCATCGACGACCTGCTCTTCACAATAATTATTTATTAAATTGAAAAGAGCTCTTATTTCTCACATCGTTTCAATGCATCCATTTCGCCCTAACTGCTGACTCAACTAGATACTTCGGTTCTCATTCTGAGACAAGTAATAAGTAACTTATAACTTTTCCTTTGCTTAAGAATTGATTTTAGATCCAATACAATATGATTGAAACTAAACAAAATATTATGAACCAACATAAAAAACACTAATGAATTTGTCAAAGAAAGAAATTGCAAATAAAAAAATTTTTGAAACAATTTTAACTAACACATAGCACGATGCCCTCGCTAAATAAAATAGCACGATTGAATTTATCAGCGATATAAATTGCGCAGCAGTAAATTATTTCCATAAAATTAAAACTACTACAAAACAGTAGATAATAATTTAAATAAAAATACAATTGAATTTGTCAAAGAAAGATATTGAGTTGAATAAATGTTTCGAAAATATTTAAACTAATGCAAAATAGTTGATTAAAATAGCCCTATTGAATTTGTTATATAGATATAAATTACATTAAATAAACGTTTTGAAGAAAATAAAATAATACAAAACTGTAAGTAAAGGTAACATAAGAAACCTCAATTTTCATATAATTTTAGATACATTTCTAAAACCTTATTTGCATACAACTGTGATAAAAATACTTTTGACTCAAACAAATTTTACGAATTGTTTTAATACTAAAACACAAATAATTTTACAGTAAATTACGTTAACTTTTAATGTTCTATTCAAAGAAATTAAAAACGCTTTATATTTTTCTGCTTTTGAAATCGCTATAATTTTAAGTGATTAACATAGAAACCTCGAATTTAATACATTAGAAATTTATTTCAACGAGTAACATTTACATTTGTTTTATTTTTTATTTGTAGTATCTCCATTTAATAAACGGATTTTTATGGGAGAAAAGAGTTCAACAAAATTAATGAAATTTGTGCAGCACAATTAGGTAAGGGATTCAAGTTGTAGGCAAATAAGAAATCAGGCAAACATAATTTTAAGGTAATCCTTTTTGTTCTGTCTAGCTCCTTAATTAAAAATGTCGAAGATGGTATACTAAAGGAAAGAACACTGAATGTGTTACTGACAAGTTTTATTTATGTTTAACTTAGCGGGATTACATTACGTTCACGAATGTTTCTATCGATGTTACAAATAAACTACTTATTGAAAAAAAAATTCTACTTGAAGAAAATAAAATATTTAATTAATTCTTGAGTAAGAGTAGAATACGGTAGAAAATATTTCATTATGAGAAAAATAACCGATTTTCAACTGATTTAAACAAGTCGTAGCACATTCTTGATTAATGTCTTGTTAACGAAAATGCTTGCATTTAAAGGTATGGAATGGAAAAGTTAATAAATGATGTTAAAGTATTTTAATGCCTTAAAATGTGTATTTCCCCATGATCCTTATTCCCCAATTCAGATAAAAGTAACAGAAATGCTAAATCAGCGTATAAATAGAATAAAAGTTAAATAAAATGTTTCGATATCTCTTAACGGTGAGTGAAATAGAAGAAATTAATACATTCATGATCGTAGAAAAGTCAAAACTAATATTCGTTGTTATAAGAATGCATCTTGTATCTGTTTCAAACTAATTCGTACTTTTCTGTTTTTGGAATGTTTAGGGATTCGTTGTGTGAATGTAAGTAATTTCACTAAATATTTTCATCTTTTTTCTTTTTTTTTCCATTTTTTTTTTTTTGAATTTTACATCATTTGTTTATTAAAGGTTAAGTATAAGAAAAAAATTATTTATGACGAAAACTGTAACTATTATTATTTTTCTAAGACATCGCTTTTCAAAGAAATAAAATGAAGCGACAAAAACATACCGCAAACGTGAATTTGAAAATAATGGGAAAATCCAACCAGCTAACGTAACTCTTTGCAGTCAGAGGCTCCTGTGGGGCAGGTGTTTGCAATTTACAGACAAGGATTATTAGTTGGCGCGTGTGAGAGGAGTCAACATGTTTCTGAAACGGAGACGAAATTGGGAATTTCGAGCATGACCATCGGAGGTGTCCATCACGAATATCAGAAATCCGGATAAAAATTTCATTTCTCCGTTGGCGAAATGGTTCGAAAAGAGACTCTTAAGGGAACGAGGCCATCGTTGGCTGACAAGAATATTTCCGAAATAAGCATCCTACACTGACTCAAACTGGAGAGGATTTCAGTAGTGTCGGCGTACGAATTGTACAACGGTTCCTCCTTGACATTAGTTTCGAACCCGAAGGTCTTCTTGCGTACAAAGCACAAAGCTATGCGCCTTGTCTGAGGCCCACCAGCACTACCATCGAACTGTTGTTGACAATTGCAAGCACGCAGCCTGATCGAAAGAGTAGTATTTCCAGTAGTATTGCCCCTTGTGCACGTACTGCTGTTGAGAAAATCTCCATGTAGCTATGAAAACTGCGTGTCAATAGGGAAATGCTTAAGATGGCAGGATTATGATATGAGACGTTTGTAGCTGGCTTCTTTGGGATACCTAATAAATCTATAGATGACTTAATAGGTGACCGGTACGTGAGTATTCTCGCCATTTTCCCATACCCATTCATGGCATGCGTACGGGTATGTATCGACGGGTAATTCCAATAGGACATGGAAACACCACCTCACAGTGATCAATTAAATATATATAGATATAAAAGATATTTTGGTTAGTGAAACACACATTTAAGTTTTAATACTATCATTTTATTGATAGTAAATAGGAACCTACTTAAAATAAGACCTTGAGAATTTAGGACCATTATCGAATTTCACTTAACTGACCTTGGAACCTGTTTCTTATTCAAATTGCATAAAGTTCCAGCTCTTTATTTACTAAATGAAACATGATTAGATACATTAGAGGAAGGCAAAAGCATGTAGGCATGTATTGAAGTAATTGAAAAGATGTATAAGAGAAATATAATTAAAAGGAGTAGAAGAGAAGATATAGATACTTATAAGTTGATTTCAGTGAAGTGTTGCAGTTAATCTTTTGTAGTAAAATTAACTAGTAGTGACTACTGGTTATAGAGCAATAGGAGTCGAATCTGTTGTTTTTAAGAAGTGTCTCACTCAATGAGAGAGAAAGTTTGAAAGTTAAGACATTATTGTTTAGTTATAAGCCAGAATTATAGTGAGTTAAGAATTGCTCGAGAGAGGGCGACTTTACTTTTTTTTTCTGTGAAAACAAGTCATAACTTATTGTACCCTTTTTCATACGTCTCTTGGGTTGGATTTGTGACCTTATTTATCATTAAACTTTATGTTGTCTATGGATTTAAATAAGGAAGGTTTGCCGCTACAAGACACTAAGAATTTCATCTGAACTATCTTTGTGTTCACAACTGTATTCCATAATCCGATAGTTTTTAAACAGTAACCCAGCTTCTAATATTATAATTTAGTGCTTCTTAAAATTATTTCTGAGCTTCTTGATTACAGGGTCGGATGTGATTAATAAAATATGTGTTATGTCTTCTAAAGTTTTCTGCCTAGAAACGTCTCTAGAAGACTGTTCCCGAAATTTTTAAATAAGTTTATTTTGAGCCTCTTGTTATTGTTGTCACTATTTGATCTCAATGAATTAATAATTTATGGACATTGGCTGGCATATGATACCAGTTATATAGTTGAACATATAATTTATCAGTATCAAAGGTCTGCTTCTTTATAATGAAACCATGGTTTCAAAAAAATGAAATACATGTGTATCTTGGTTAATCTTGATATGTTTTTTTTTGTACTCTTATCTCTTAATGCAACCGGTATATAAGAATGTAACTTAGAAACCGGAGGCTTGAGGAGAAATCTTTTGTTTTTCTGATAACACTTAATGAAATGATATAAAATCGATACATTTTTCATATATATATATAATAAAAAATATCTCAACACTCGCATTTAACATCTGAAACTTAAAAATAACACTGACTTTGAGTAGCACAATAACTATATGTAAACACAAATACTTTGAAATAACAAAAATAACAAATAACACAAATCACTTACCTCCCTTCTAGAAGACCGCGAAACACTTTGTCGCAAAATGCCAAATCTTACACGTTACAGACAGATTTCCAGTGACTAACCGACTAAATTAGAGTCGGTTAATTGTTTCGTTGATATTTCCATAAATTAATTGGTATCAAGAAAAAAAATGATACTGATTTTATTTTTTTCCAATTAGATTTGTGAAATACATTACTGTGTGCATACTTCGAAAGTTGCTAAAAGTTATTCTTTTGATACTGTTCTGACTTTTTCCGTTGGTCCCTCAAATCATTAGACATGAATAAAGAAATTAACATTATTGAATAAAACTGAGACTCCTTGTAACACACAGTAGAAAATGGATACCCCTCACATTATATCCCTACGAAATTGTTGACTCTATAGCAAGAATCATGATGCAAATTGTTTCCACGAAAGCTCTCCGTATTACTAGAGCCTAGAGACTGTCCTGAGACAATTCTGCGTATAGAAATGAATACACAATGTATAGAGTGCGTTGTATTAGTTTTCTAATGTTTTAGTGCACTATGATTACTTCCTTATGATATATTTCTCTCTCGCGTGAAACCAGTTTAATTGATAAATCTGAGAATCTTCTGAAAACTTTAGAGAAAAGATATTCATAAATGATAGGATAAATCCACTTATCGAATTTTATTTATTATTTGTAAGACATAACATGTTATATGCAGATTGAATATCGTATGTGAGATAACTTCGAAATTTTATTGTATTTTCTCCTTATTACTTCTGTTATTTACCTCACTCTAAAGCGTTTGCACAATTGAAAGTATTTCAGAGCCTGCGGTGTATTAAGATCTCTATCACATTTGTGATGGCTACCATGTCATTGATGTGGAAAGTCTATGTTTTAACCGAAAGATGTCAATTACCTGTAGCTGACAACGTTCATAGCATCAACGTGTGGTGAAAAAACTTAAGAATAGAAAATGGAAAGCAAAAGAAGGAAAGGTTTAAATTAAAAAGAAACCGATTTGGGGTGGATAGAATAACCTGATTCTACAGGAGTTTAGTGTCTGGTAATGTATATTCACCTAATCACATCGCCTAGGGAAGATTTCAGGTAGAACAGAACTTTGACAGAGAAATTTACAGGCACCGTATAAAAGTAGGATGAAGATCTGCGTTAAAACTATTGCGAGAATTTTGTTTTTGCATCCATTTTAGTGTACTCATATTTATACAAGCAAAAATTATATCTTATATTTACACATGTTAGAACTTATTATATACTAGTGAAACAAATGTAGGTATGTAAAATGTTATGATATGAAACATAACTTTATTATAAATAGTATTAAAGAGTAAATATCTTGAGGAATTAAAAAAATCGATAGAGTTATATGTTAAAAGAAAATATTTAGAATTCTATGATAACAAAATATGTAAAGAGACAGATTTAATTATGAATACAAAATAAAAACTATTTTTGAAAATGAAGTTGAAAATGAGCGGTAGCAATGGACCGAATGCTAATTATCAAGCAACTTTTTCTGAGGACGAGATTATCATTCTTTGCTCGGGATCTCAGAACAGTTGGTGAAATTTTGTTTCTGTAAGTTTACCTGTTTTGGGGGTGATTCAAGCATCGAAGAAATGTAACGTATCGTTATCGTTAATAATGTTAGTTTTTCCAATGCTCTTTAAAAATGTGAGATTAATTTGTTTCAGATAAGACATGCTATTACAATAATTCAAATACCTTTTCGAATTTATTGGTGCAAATTTGCTGTTTTGTCACTCTTCTTCGGGCACATTAGGAACTTTGTTGTTTCCCGAAAGACACAAAAAAGCATTCCTTTCAATTAGGGCTGTGTTTAACAAAAAATTAATTCATTGAAACATAAATATTTTTTTCTCATGGTTAAACTAATGAATCGTGCATTTACTTATAATTAATATATATATATATATATTTCAAATACCCTGAGTTTTGAAAAAGAATGCAAACCAGATAAAATTTCAAATGATAAAATGATATTGCAGCTAAAGGTCAAGTTAGTACTAGTAATATATTAGCTATTTCAAGTGCATGCAAAGAGAAACTAGGATATCATCTGGAGTATATTCTACAATATAACTCTATGACTGGCATTTCTGTAATCAATGTGGTTGTTTGTTGTTTGCGCACGTCAAGCCTTTTTATAATCAAAAGAAGACTAGAGCATGCAGATGCAAATTTTTGTCAATAGAAATTAAAGTACTAAACATATATTAAAGTTAACTGGTAATCAAGAAACAGATACTATATAAAATTAAATTCATTGTCCATTGATACAAAATACACTATATTTCGGTGTATTATATTCCTATTAGAATAATAATCTACGTAAAAAATATGTGTTTTTTATAGATTTGTAGAACATTTTATTATACCCGTTTTTTAGTCCAACTCAAAGACACTCACAAAACCCAATATGTCTCGCAATTTTGAACTATCAAATAAAGAGGTCGACATCTTAACTAAATAACACTATTCTCCCCGTTCTCTTCTCACCCATCTGAAGATTTTGATCCCGGATGGTGTAACATGCATCATATCCGATACATAAAGTTCTTTAATATACAGGTCATGAACCACTATTTATCCTTTATTGATACATTACCCTATATCAAGCAGGCTCTCTTGCTTCACCTGATTTATTTTATTTTTCATCAAGATACTGGACCAGAAAAAAAAGAGTAGAGAAAATCAAATATGTTTTAGTTCTGTTATTTAATCTGTTTTTCAATATAATTTCCTGGTTGTATTTCAATCTGTTGGTAACTAAAACGCCACTTACATATTTTTTTAAAAAAGAATGAAAGGAAGGATCCTATTGCATCGATCATTTCGATGCAGACGTAGACCCATTAAGTTCACCGGGGAAGAGAAAAAAGTTTGAATGCTGTATACATTTTTGAAATTTTTCATCGTAATCATCGTTATTTAAAAAATGTCTGACCTCGTTCGGAATAGTTAGTCTGCAGAGAAAAACAAAGATATTCAATTGTTTTGAATAATGGCTTTTTACTTTATTGAATACTATTACCGGAAATATCTTTCAGATTTATTACTTTTTGGAGTACGTAATTTTTC
>BMAW01031879.1:0-15788 GCA_019974015.1 Nephila pilipes | reverse complement strand
CTACACAGTACCCTAAAAATGACAAATTTATCGAAATTTTTTTTTTGCATTTTCCTGTAGCCCATACATTTGGGAATCTTGGCCCCAAATTTTAGATCTATTAACCAATTAGTTTTTAAGATATTTGAAGTTTTCTGAGCATTGTCAGTCACTATTTTTGACAGCTGAGGGGGGCGTGGTTAGTTTCGGTTTCATTTTAAAGCATTTTTCCATTCTTAAATTTAATTAATTACTGATATTTTTTAAATAATATCGATACTTGCAGAGAAGTAGATATTAACTTCAACTTTCACTACTAAAATCATTCATGTTTGTTTATATTTTGAGTTCTTGATGTGGTTATAGTTACTTAGCCAAAATTGATAAGAAAAGGTATTTCTCAAGACCAATATTTATTCTGCATATAATTTATATAACTTAAAAGGTATTTCTCAAGACCAATATTTATTCTGCATATAATTTATATAACTTAAAAGCTATTTTAAATTGTTTAAGTGAAGTTTTTTCTGTTGAGAAAATGCCACGGACAAAACATGCGCAGCTTGAGAAGAGAATCAACATTTCTAAGAGATGGAGTACTGCTGATAATGACAATGCTAAAAACCTGCTTTAGTGGATATAACTACAAAACTTCAGAATACAAATGTCTTTAATACTTCTGCTACATATAAAAGTATCTTTCAAATTACATTATAGTGGATACTGAATGTTTGTTTACAGATAATTTTGGAATATTTTTAAGCAATATTTGCCATAGTGTATCTTTAAAACTTTGCTATGGTCAAAGAAATAGATTTGCATATAAAGTGAATGTTGTATGTGTTAATTGTGACCAAACCTAGAGTGAAACATGTTCATAACAATTAATTGATGCTATATTACATCAAATATCAAATGTTAGCAAGCATCAATTTTTTAATGTACCATTTGATGTAAATATGAGATTAGTGCAAGGTATGTTAAGTTTGTGACTTGGCTACTCATCGTTGGAAAAATTCTGCATGCATATGAATTGAAATATAATGTTTAGTAAAACTTAAAAGACATTATGAGCCAAAAGATCTGATTGGACATCTTGTTGGGTCAAATCAGCCGTTGCTTTATATTCGTAAAGATGTCATTGAGGCGTAGGGTGGGGCCGCGGTAGCCTAGTGGTCAAGGTCGTGGACTAGCGACCGGCGGTTTTCGTTCAGTCGCGGGTTCGATCCTTGGCTGCCAAAGACCCGCCGTGTAGCCGGGGCTGATGCACGTTAAATCTGTTCGGGGTCCAAAGTCCTCCCGTTGGCGTGGTGTGGATGTTAGGAGAGGGGGTGCCAGCTCAGGTGTCGTCCTCGTCACTTGACCGTGGTTCAAAATTACGAGGTCCGTCGCCAATAGCCCTCGTGTTGCTTCTAGTGCGACGTTAATATAAACTAAATATAAACTAAATTGAGGCGTAGGGCTCAAGGAATGATAAAGATATAGTCGGTATTGGAATGTCATATGATGGAAGCTGGTTGACAAGAGAACATACGTCAACGTCAAATATCGGAATAGGATATGTTATCGACTTGCTGACTGGCTTTGTGATAGACTACGAAGTAATGTCAAAGCGGCGTGGAGAATGTGAACAGACTAAATTTGAGCTTGGAGAAGAAAGTGCTGAATTTCGTATTTGGTACAAAGGACAACAAAATGTTTGTAGTACAACACATGTCGGATCATCTAGTGCAATGGAAGTAAATGCAGCTGTGAAATTATGGGAAAGATCTGAGAGTATTAGTTTCCGGGACACAATCTTGCTCTTTGACTCTTGGTGTTTTTACCAGTTATCATTAGCACGTGGAAAAAAATCAGGTATTCACAAAGATTGGGTAAAAATAACAATCAACGAAGAATATTTGCCCAAAATCTTGCCTATTTATCAGCGATTAGCATTAATTAGCAAGCCTATTTATCAGCTTAATAATAATCAGATAAATAGCCTTGCCTATTTATCAGCGATTAGCAACTGAATTATTAAGCACATGTGTCAGAGGTTTGACACACAATTCTAATGAAGCATTACATTCGATGATATGGGACAAATATTCCAAAGAAAATACAGCTTCTAGGAGTCGTGTTGATTGCCATGTCGAGTGCAATACCTGAATTTATTGTTGGAGCATTAAAAGCTCTAAAAACATTTCAGGATGCTAATTGAATTTGTAACAAGTTTGTCATCAGAATATTTAGTGTACTTTACTCATTATAGGAGAACCTATTTCAGAAAGAAAAGGAAATCTGCAAATTTTAAAGTTGCGCAGAAAAAAATAAAACTTGCTAAATTGCGTCGATTTAAAATTCAGAAAAAATTAGGTGCTATGTACAAACCTGGTAGTTTTTAACTTTTTTTAAACTTTTATTTATATCATTATTATTTTTTATAAGTGTATTGTGTTTTAAAACTTTTGTGAAATTATTATGTTAACTTTAAGCTGAATTATCTGTCATCGTAAAAAATGCTATATCGATATTTTGCAAAAACATATTTTGAATAAATAAAAATATTTGCCATAATATTTAATT
Source organism: Nephila pilipes (assembly GCA_019974015.1). Lineage (NCBI taxonomy): Eukaryota > Metazoa > Arthropoda > Arachnida > Araneae > Nephilidae > Nephila > Nephila pilipes. The sequence continues at coordinate 13,241 of BMAW01031879.1, read as the reverse complement.
AAAGTAGTGTTTTCATATATTATATAAGTAGTTAAATAATATATTAAAAATTTAGATCTTTGCAAGTATTATTAGTTTTTGTTTTATACCTTTAAAAACTTTAAATGCATTTTTCTCAGACTTTTATTTTTGAAGATGTAAGTGTTTTCTAATCCCTAAGGCTTTTTTTCTGTTCAAGATAGAGTCTTGAAAATTTTTATACATACTGAGATATATGTGTTCTATAAAAGTTAGTATGGATTTAGGTCTGGGATCCCTAGTTATTTTTTTAAAAAATGTTAAAGTTAATATTTTAAAAATTTTCCTGTTTTTTCCAGGTTTAGCTAGAAAAATAATTATTAAAAATCAACAAGGGAACAGATTTTCAAATCCATACTAACTTTTGTTTGCAATAATGTTTGAAATATAAATCACTCAAAATAATTAAAAAATTCCAAAAATTGTGTATTTTATAAGGGTTTAAAAAAACTTAAAATTTTTTAAATTTTTTTAAATTTTAAAATAAGGACTAGTTAAATTGACTTTTTATTTTCAGAATCAGTTTAATAATATAGTATGAAAACAATACATAAGTTACTTTTAATATTACTGTCTCCAAAAAAAATTTTTGAAAAAGAGTACCGTGTAGCCTTAAAGATTAATAGTTAATAGTTAAATTTGAAATTTCTATTAACACATTCATTAAATTTGAAATTACGATATGAGTTTGTAGATTTATGGTAAACATATTCTAGAACTATTCAAGTGAAATGCTTGATTTTTATTAATGTTATAATGACAAGGGTGTTCTAAAAGTAATAACAATAATAATATTGTCAGAAAGTGAATCAAAGAGAGACAAGAATTTTTTTTTTCTTCAAGCAATTATTGATCTAGGAAATGGCGGCCAAGGTAGCCTATTAGTCACGGTCACGGACAGTTCAAAGGCGTGACATATTGCAGGTGCTAATGCATGTTAAATCTGTTAAGGTTCAAAGTCCTCCATTCCCATTTGCATGGTGTTTAAGTTAGAAGAGGTGGGTGCTTGATCAGATGTCATCCTTGTAAATTGAGTGAGACTTGAAATTACGTGGTCCGTTGCTAATATTATTCGTGTTACTTTTCAGTTTGATATTAATAAAACAAAATCAAATCAAGCGGGAAATGAAAAAAAAAGTTATTAATTTAGTGAGTACAAATACAGTTTATATGATAATAAATTAATGAAAGAACAAATAGTTTTTTTTTTCTGTTCTTCAGATCTTATCATTTTGAAATGATATCTATGTTCCAATTGGTTTTAATTACATTACTAAATTTGGGACTGCTTGCAAATGTTACGAAATTTCGAATTAAATATTACAAATTATCATCTCTGATGTAGTATAATTATGCATAATTTTCAGGTATTAGCCTTTTATACACAAGCTTTTATTTAACTTATTTTATATATGTAACATATCTATGTTTTCCCTATTCAGATTTTTCAGAATCATAACCCACTTTTTATCATACGATCGAGCTGAAATTTTACATACATGTATAAATTCGATAATGACAGTACAATATTATACTATACTCAAACAGTGCTGAATTTGGAGGTAGGGGTACAATATAATTTTACCCCACTTCTTATTCGATCAAGCTGAAATTTTGCATTCACGTAAAACTTCGATGGCGATAAGATAATACGTTATGTGTTCACACACTGATTGGTTTAAGAAGATGCGTTAAGGCTTGGGTACCAGCCTTTCACTTTGTGCTCAGATTTTAACCTATCATCCGATCCAGCTGAAATGATGCAAACATGCACAACTCCAATGACAATACAATACTATGGTATGATCAAGTAGTGATGGGTTTGGGGAACGGGTAGGCATTTCATTTTGTTCTCGAATTTTAACGCACTTTCTATCATCCGATTGAGTTTAAATTTTTCAAAGATCAAAAATTCTAGTGACATTACAATGCTTTGGTTTACTCAAGTAGTGATAGATTTGGGAGAAGGGAAGCTGGGGGGAGGGGTTGAATTAGCTGAGACACAGGTTCTTGTACTTAACAAAATAGAATTCAGTTAAAATTTTGCTTCCATGAACAACTACCATAAATGGTTTTGAAACTTAAATTTCCAGAATAAATAGAATTAAATAAATGCATGTATAAATTTAATCATGCTCTTATTTAACGATTGATTAAAAAGTATATAAATATTTTTTTGAAATTCAAAATGTATAATTTATAAAATCTTGAGACCTTAATTGTTAACACAGCTTTAGATTTCATATGTAATTAGTTGTGGTACAAAACTTATCGGTAATGAGTTAGATTTGTTTATTAATCGCCTGAAGCTTTTACAAATTGTATAGTATTTCGAATTTAAAAGAATTAGTTTTATGTATTTCAATTCATTTTTAAATAAAATCTTGTTTCATATTTCTTACTTATATTTATTCAGATATATTATCAGATTTACCAACTAATACATATCAGTAAAAAATGTTGTGCAGAGTTTGATCCAGAGTACAGTGTAATATTTCTTGAATCGACGTGAACAAATGTTGAAAGACGAACTTTTTACTTTTTGGAGAGAATGATAAAATTCGGTAAAGATTAAGAATTGGGGACAAAAAATGCATCGAATTATTATTAATGTTAAATACTTTTCCAGTTAAAAGAGAGAAGCACCAAAGAAAGGAAAGTTTTATCATACACTAAATATAGGGATACCATTTAATATGGCAATATATAATCCTTTTGTCTAACATTATACCTACATACATTTTAATCTTAATCTGAAAACTGTATTTTTAAGAGATATGCTACCGTGATAAATCCCTCTAAAAATTTAATGTATTGTATTTTGTCAAGAATTCTTAATATTCATGAATTTCGAACACCATTTTCATTTAATTTTATAGAGAACTAAGTATGATATAAAAATGTATATATATATATATATATATATTCTGAGTCTACTTGAAAGAATAAAAGGATCCTAAAGCATTAACCGCAAATTAAATGCCCCAGTTCATTAAGTATGAATGGTCCAAGTGAATTTAATATTTAAAGCATCAACATTTGTATATCAATTAATTTAGATTTGTATATAAGAATACACTTTTTCGAACAGAAAAAAAAATCAGAAATAAAGTTAGGTGAAATATGTAAAACATAGCAGGTAACGGAGAACTGAAGAGATACAGTTTGTATCAAAACGTTATGGAGCTGGGATGGAACAAAGTGATAAAGAACAACTATGAAGTAATCTTTTAGAGATTAATCCAAGCATGGTTCGAACATCTAGAAAATGTTTTCAGAGAATTCTGGTTACTTGCGCTGCGAAATCGGTGAATCTATTGGTGCAATATGTCTTCTACTAATCCAGGATGAATTCAACAAGTCAAGGACGTCGACAAAGAGAAGAAAATCCCAACAAGTCCAGAAAAGAATTACCGTTAGATAGTTAGAGAAGGAAATTATTTGGATCCCAAAACTATGTATTCTTTTTCCTCTTCTATGTTCTTCCCATGAATGCACGAATATAAATATCAAAACCAAACGTTCACAAACACTCGCAAATTAAATAGGTATCCGCATACAGAAATATATTATTTTACAGTGTCACCTCTTAGCATGATAATAATATTGCAAGAGGTTCCATATATATTAAATGCATAACTTAAACTTATGAAATTTACCTGCTTCAAAATGATGTAAAATTTATTTCCGAAATAATTGTATTTTATCCGTCTGATTATTAAATGAAGTTCATAATGCATTTTGAGGTGTTGTGTACAATAAAAATAACCGAAATGATGTTTATTGCTTACATTGAAAAGTATTTTTAAATGATTTGGTTCGACGACTTCAAATATCTATAAGCATACCGTATCGTGTCATCCATTGTTCATTTGACTTGCCAAAATACTAGATAAATTAATAACAAACAAAGTTTTCGTTGAGGGTGTGAGTAAAGAAGAGTTTTCAGCTGAACAGGAACATTCTAAATCAACAAGAAAACAGAATACAATGAAACTGATCTTAGAACTAAATCTTGTATGAACATTAACCTCTTCCCAGTTTTGTTCGAACGCCGCTCGGGTATTTTAAAATTGGCCTTCCCTGATTTGCCCCAACGCAGTTCGGGCAACACATTTTTCGACGCTAATCCACTGATTTGCCCGAGATTTTTCTTCTTTTTAATTTGCGATGCTTCTAACAGGGGGCTCTAGTTGTCGAGTAAAAATAGAATCGTAAAACAAATTTGAACTGGTTTCTAAGTCAAATTTTACTGCTTTTTTTAAGCGGGAAGAAAATCACATTTAGTTTTCACATGCTCGGTGAATCCCATGTTGTATAAAATATTTTTGTCAATTCGGAGGTAAAAAAAGCCAAATGAGTGACAATGACTTATAATAAAAGGTAACACTGATATTAGATCAGACATTGAATCTAAAATTTCACTAAGCGATTTGGTAGTTACGAAAAGTTCATTATCGGACTTCTCGAGTGATGAGGAAATGGAAATGTTAGATGACCTTACTCAAGTTCGGAACTTTTGTAAAATTGATATTAGTAACCCTCCTTTAGCAACACCACGATTTCCTTTCACTGCAAATCCAGCTATTCATTTGAATATTGATATAAGTGATTGAACTCTACAATTTCATGATATTTTCTTTGATGATAATCTCCTTGAAATGATAGTTGCTGAAACTAATCAATATGCAGATCGATTTATTTGAAACAGTAATCTACAAAGAAAGAGCAGACCAAGAAAACGGGAACCAAAGACGAGAAGCGAAATTCAAATTTTTGTCCCTTAAAATATTTTACAAGGAAATGTGTAAATATCTGATGTTGAGCACTTTTGGAGTAACGTCAACTCCCTTTTTTTTCAAAATTCATGTCTTTTTGACCTTTTCATCTTATTCATCGATATTTACATTTCTCAGATAACATCATATTTGACGCTAAAACACATGAGGGCCCTTAGTTGCATAAACTGTGGCCGACAATTTGATTTCACCAGTCTTTCCAGTTAGGCTATTGTTCCAATAAAAAACGAACTTTAAGTAAAAATGTAATTTTTTCGTAATAAATAAAAATTAGCATAATTTCTTATAACCAATGTCAAAAATTGTTTTGGCAACTGTTTTGAGTTTATATAATCGAAAGGAATAAGAAATTGCTTTTCAAAAATATGCTTATTTTTGACATAACATGACAAAATAAAGAAACTGTTTTGAGAATAACGAAAGCAGAATATATCCATTTTTAATGGGAGTTTAAATATTTTAGAAACAGGTTATGTGTTCACTAGGACCTAAACGTCAGTTTTATTTACACACGCAAGTGAAGTGTAGAAAAACTATAGCCTTACATGTTTCTCTATAAAAGATAAGGATATAAATTCATCTTCCAAATAATAGCACATAAAAAGGAAACAAGGTACTTAAATACAAATTAAGAAATTATTTCACTTCTGTTCGATATGAAAAGTGTTTGCCGCGTTGGCACCAATGGTGTTACGAAATATACTACTTACCGCGACAATAAATACTCTTTAAAAAACTTTCCAAAAGCTCGTAATTGCAACTCCAACAAGTGTGTTTGGATTTCATTTGTCATTTTGAAGTTAAAAATGCATTTGAAAAGAAACCGGAAACAATTTAAACAACTGAAAGCCTTTGAGAAAGGTCACATCGTACAATTACATGAAAGTGGTTGACCATTCCATCCGATAGCTGGTCATATTGGTCTAGCAGATGTTACAGTTTCCTGCTATTGTCGGAATTGGGTACAAAGAAGTTATTGCTTACGACAAGGAGAAGCTGCACAGAATAAAAATAGGGAAGTTTGAAAGATTGTCCCACGATTCCACGAGCATGAAACACACCAACTGCAGCGTTTTTGGAAAGTGTTTGAACAGGAGGCAATCTTGCGTTCCCATGTTAAGGTCAGTACCATTAGCAGATAGGTGTGCGATTCTGGATTGCCTGTATGCATACTACAAAAAATATTAGCATTGGTATTACGGAAACGTTTCCAGAGACTGCATTGGTGCTACTAAAGAGCAGTATCAAGATTTATTGAGTGGTAGCCGATCATAATTGGTGTTGTGTTTCGGTTTTGCGTGGGTGAAGATGATTACCACCCTCTAGTGTATATTAACTTGAACAGCACCATGACGGACATTTTGTTTTTCTTCATAAGTAGAGTATAAAGGTATAGAATGCGATTTCATACGATGCCCAATTCATTTTAATCTTCATCAGAGCCACATTGATCATCCAAATGTGTGTTTGTTAGTACGTTTGACTTGCGGCCATTCCTTTTGTTAGCACCCATCCTTGTCCTCTTTTCCAACAAGACAACGCTCTTTATCATATCGCTACCATCACAAGAGTTTCCCTCGCAGCTGCCGAATACTCTAGGCCATAATCGGCGTTCTCGTCAGATCTGTCACCAATAGAAAAGTTATAGAATGCGATGGACCTTTCTGTTAAGACTGCACTGCTATCACAAGAATTTCAAGATCTACGTACCGAACATCAAACTGCATCAGATGAGTTGAGTACAGGCACCGTTAAAAATAAAGGCACCTTCTACGATTCCAATCCATGACATGGGACATAATACATTGTAAATAATGGTGGTCCAATATTTATTGAGAGTCCCGATGATTTTGAATTTCAACTAATTTGTTTTTGGCTCATTTCTAATCATTTAATTGTTGGTGATGTTTACTTATCATTTATTTATTATATTTTCAAATATTATTGAACTCTCCATCTAAGTGCCACTTTTTTATGTTAAGAGTATTTTATATTCAAATTACATATATATATATATATATATAAAATAAACAATTTTGGCAATAGTCTTTCACTTCATGATTAAAATTATAATAAACTTTAGTTTTCAGTATAGACAGATGTTTTGCGAGCAAAAGTTATTTCTATACTTTTTATACTAAAATAGAATTATATGATTGTTTAGAAAAGAGTAAGTATAAGTAATAAATATCTGGAAGAAAAAAATATGTAAGGCAGTTATTCAGTACTTCTTAAATTCCTATATAAGGTTACTTAGATTAGATTTATTCATCTGCTAAAATCACAACTTTTGAAGAACAGTCTATTACGTTATAATTAATGTTTAAGGAAAAATATTCTTATCAGATAATAACCTTAATTTATCATAAGACAATGAGCAATATTATAAAAGACTTTTAAACATAAAAAAACATCAGCAATAAATATTTTGTATGCTTATATTTTTTATATTGAAACAAAAAAAAAAAAATTAAAATATAGTTATGGAATTCTGGACATATTGATTTAGTTAATATTATTATAAAGTAATTGTGAATGTAAGTATTTCATGCTAATGTTGAACATTAAAAAGTAAGGAACACGTTAAATAACTAAGCAATACAATAATCATTATGTCCTGGAATGGACTTAATTTCGCAATAAAATGAACAAATAACTGTCCAATCGTTTAATTCTTACCTAAAGTGGAACTAAAAGAGAAAAAAAAAACTCGCTTAAGCTTTATTTAAGATTTACTCAATTTTTCTAATGAATTCATTACATTAGAAAAGAAAAAATCTCTAATGTTCTTCTTAAATTCTGTCAACTCTTTCTAGAAATCCTGAAATTTAGCTAATGTGTCTGCTTTCGCTCGGTTTACACAACACCTTTTTTTCACAATATGAAAGATATTCGCAGGCTTAAGATACTTAGGAATCCTGTAGTTCTCAAACATGGCTTTGGAAATTTAAATTCGTTCGTTCCTTTTAGTTAAAGAGTACAAATATTTGAGTATGGAAATTGATTCCTGACGGCTCTTCTTATATTTGCATTCTATCGCTGCTACACCGCATGAATTTTAACAAAGTGTTTTTTGGAAAGAAAAAAAAATCGTTTTGGTAATTTTTTTCTTTCGAAACATACTTTTATTTTTTGCTAAAGATCAAAAGCAAATTCAAGGTAAAAGATTTAATTGGAGTTTAAAAAAGATAACTAATATGATACAAAGTAACAGAAAAAAAAAACTTATGTCATAAAATAAGGTCATAAAATTAGCATAAAATAATGATACCATCTGTGAAATTTTTTTTGCTTTTTTCAAAGGAAACATTTTCTTAAAAAATATTTATACATAACATTAAAATGACACATATTACAGAATTTGGATCAATACATTTTTTTTGTATAAAATATCCCCTTAAATTAAGCTACAAATTAGTGAAACAGAATTTATTGATTCTAAAAGGGTCATTTTAGAACATTTTTTTTATTCGTTTGAATATTATTCCTTATTTTTAAATGTAATAAATCCCACTAATATGAAAAATTTGCTTAAAATATCAAGTTTGCATAAATATTTTCAATTTTAAGAGATGTTAGTTAATTTTTTCAGATATTAACCACAATATTTGAGCAAAAAAGAGGGAAAAAAATAGGATTTATTTTCGTCCATATGTAAATTCAAAATTTAAAACTATTCTATATTAAATTCAGATTTCCTTTTGGGGATATATATATATATATATATATATAACTCAAAAAATATCATCCATTGAAATACTGAAATACATCTTCGAAATCGGACCTCAACAACACACATTTGATATCGCTTGTGAAGGTTATTGAAGCACTTTTTGGAGGCAAATTTTGTCGTGCTCTTTATCTCAGTCGGCTATACAATTTCATATATCATTTGAGAATTCAAATAAGCGATTCTACATGCATCTTACCAACTCAGAAAATAGGCGGAATACATAGGGGGTTAGATCAGGAAAGTAGGGATGAAGTGATATAAGAATAATTTGCATTTTCGCAAGAATGTCAAGGAGGAATTAGATTACATGTACGTTTGATGCTAAAGCCCTTTCGACTTCCCAAACAACAAAATTGTTGGAGGAGATCGAATTCTTCCGGACTCTCACAAATGATGCAGGAAGTCTACATAGTACCTTGTTCCCAGTCTTTCCTTCAAGAATCATTTCAAGATGCTCAATGTCCTTGAATCATCTTGAATGTCCTTGTCTCTAACCTTCCCTTCCTACAATAACCTTCACTGAATTTCTGATTGCATGGAGATCATGGTGATTTCCAAGTTGTCTATGTTCTCTGGGATTGTGGGATGTGTAAAAATAAGCGTTTCTCGCCTTCACTAGCAATTTTACCATGTAGAGGAGTATTTGTGTCAACATCAGATATTAATTCTTCCACCATTTCCAATCCAATTGCCTTTTGGTCAATGGTTAACATGCGCGGAACGATGTGTTGACCCTTCCTACGCATACATAATTCTTAGTAAGCATTCGTTGACATGTGGCATCGGATATACTGGCTTGTTTTGCTATTTACTCGATTGTTTTGTCTATATTCCTTCATGCGATAGTGGAAACGTTTTTTAATGTTCACAGAAATGCGGAAGTCAATGGATGATAAAATCATTTAACTATTGTCACTGACCTTGTCCTTGTTTTCTATGAAACATCGATGACAGTCATAATCTTAAGTTTGCGATATGTATCATTGTCTTATATCTATTTAAAACTCTTAATGTATTTAAAGAAAAATATAAATGAAAACTTAAGATTCATTGTACACATTAATGGTATCTGAAGCAAAAAGAAAATCGATTATATAGAAGAAATAAATTCCATGTATTTGCTTTTAAAATGGTACAAAAATATAACAACTGACTCAGCGTTTTCAAAAACATATTGATATTTCTATAAGAAATTTCAGTATACAAACACATACATCATATTCTTTCCGCAAAATATTTTGCATAATCAATACTTATCATTTATTGAAAGAAACATTTTTTCCCTTTTACTTATTACTGTCTTATTAAACAAGACTTTGCAGGTTCTAAGCAAATTAAATATTAATGAATATATATTCCAAAAAGATTAATTTATATTTCTCTGTGAATGCGTAAAATTTTCATCAAAATAAATTTTAGTATATTTTTAAAACGCAGAATATATTTAGGAATAAAATTATGTATTTAAATATGTCATACTGCATCATGCTGCTGCTTTGGTGACTGGGTAGAAAGTAACAGAGGTAGACTCAAAAATTTTGTCACATCCACACTTTCCCCCTGATTCAGAAACCTCCTATTATGACTTGCTTCTCTACTTGATAAAATGTTTGAATGAAAAGAAAAACAAAAGACTGAATTAGATGTGAACCACGAACGTTTTGATATTTTCGTCTACTTGACACTTTTCAAATTTAAAATTTTCAAATTATATTCCTGTTGGCAACAGGTCATAAATAAGGTCGAAAATTTCATTGCGGAATAAATGTCATAAATGAAAAATGTTTTATTTCCTTACACTTCACAAACGCACACAACCTTACTGTGGACCTAATATATATATATATATATATATATATATATATATATATATATATATATATATATATATATATATATATATATATATATATATATATAAGAGTACCTGTAGGCTCTACTCGTTATAAAATAACAACACCATTAAAATTTATCTGTGTAAATGTGCAAATTTCGGAGAATACGAAACTAAGCAAATTTTGCTGATATCTGAGATGAAAGTAGTGTTATCACTTGGTTATAGTGCGATATACAAGGAAAGTGGTACATAAAGAAACAGTCGGTACTTTCTGCAACATAAGGAATTTCAAAAGAATTCGGTAGGAATTTGTACATACCAGAAGCGGTGTATAAAAAAAAGATGAATTAAAGATGCCTAGACGAACACAACGGAAGCAGTTCTGGTAATTGAACGATTTTACGAGGGTATAAATTATAGACTTGACGCGATGGTGGTTTCACAGTCAATTACTCACGACATTTTGCGGAATCTGCGATGGTGGTTTCACAGTCAATTACTCACGACATTTTGCGGAATCTGCAGGAAGCATTGGATGTTCCAATAAAAGAGAGATCCCTTTTAAGAAGAGAATAACTGAAAGTGTCATGCATATAAGCCGGCCATTGACTCCAACCTACTAACATGAAATATTATAATGGTACAAAGACTGACCACTTGGTTATCTGAACGGTCCACTGTGAATTTTAGTGAAGAGTATTGATTTTGCTTTTCTGGTGATACTTGCCTGGAGATATTTTGGAGTCATCAGGGAAGTAGAAGCAATCTGATGACTACTAATAAATGACATGCGGTTCATTGTGACGACATATAGATTTTGGAGTGTCTTAGATATGATAGCATATTTCCCCCGGTCCTTCATCAAAGACATATTGACTTACCCTGTGTATGAGAGATATGTTCACCGTGTACTGTATTCGGTTGTGCTACCTTACATTCGGTACACTCAGGAATGGTGCTTTACAGCAGCACAAAGTTTGTAAACCCATTTCATTCATAAGCCGAAAAACATTGTAATGTGTCCTAGTTTATCTTTAAGTGTTTTCGTAGCTGTCATCAATCCAATATATCTGATACGGTATTGGCCATTGCTTAAAAATTTGTCTCCACCTTAAATGAAAGGTGAATTATAAGGGATAGTTGGAGGCATGTATGCTTCCATTCCTCAGGACACTGTCTGCATCCTAAATGTATCTTCAACCCTTATGATTGTTAATTTCATCGCTGAGAGAGGCTATCCTTCTTCTGACCTTTGATTTTTGATAGATGGATCAAAAAGAATTTCTTGTGAATAAAATTAATTGTTTGCTTAAGCACTCGTTCTCTGTTTATCAATTTTATTCGCAATCTTCTCCCTCTTTCATGGTATGTATTTTCTATTTCGAGCAGCGTGTACATAGGATTACATATTCAAATCTCATTTAACACTTACAATTATAATTAGCATTTAAAATTTTAAAAAATAATAACTTGGTTGACTAAATCCATTTTCTCAATTTTCAACATTTTTATGTATAATTCAAAGATATATTAATAAAGTTTAATTCGCACTGAAGTGAAATTAAAAGAATAATCTCAATTAAAAATATCATTCAATTGCTTAACAGACTGGTCTGTCTAAGGATATTAATGAATGTCTGTAAAATCTAGACGAAGTCTGATAACGCTCGTTTGCATAAAAGTTGAAATGAAGCCATAGACATTTTACTAATAATCCAATACAGATTGTGCTGCCAAAGTTTGACATATTCTACCGAAGTCTAATATATTAATTAATTAAATGAAACGTAACAAATGTTCAGACTGATTTAAAAAACTCTTATGACTGGACACTAACTAATAATTTAAGCACATATATATGTACAATAAAAAAGACATTTTCTGGAATAAGAAATTATTAATATGAATATATATAGTTAAGTACATTAATATTAGTGGATCAGTCCAAATATCCTTTAAAGTATCATTGACTTAACAGCACTTAATTTTTTTTATTAGTTGTTAAAATTATCTGAGAGATAGATGATAACAAAATTATTTCTTTTGAATAAGAATTCAATGCATTCAAAAACGCAAAGCTGAACTTCGATGTTCCAGCCAACATAAGTGCTTTTTTTTAAAAAAAATATTATTAAAATCTTCCTTACACACAGATTAGTGACAATTGATTACACTTAACAAATAATCCCAACAATTTAAATTATGTTTCAAAATTTTATGTAGAAGATATATCATTGATATATATGTATATACGTAAATAAATGTACAGGAAAACATTTTAAATTCCATGTCGTAAGCAGATGGAAGTTTTATTATCAAAGCACGGTTGCTTATACTGATCTTCTCGCAATAACATTAGTAAATGTTCGATTCTAAAAGGTTTTACAGAATCAGGTAATGCCCTTATAGAAAAATAACTCTATCTTGAATAATTATTTAAAAATACTAAAATAAAATGATTATTTCCATATATTATACATTCCTTCATTCTTTATTTCATCGCCATTTCCTCGTTACATTCCAAATATAAAAACATCTATGGAACGAAAACGTCATATTTTTATAGCAAAAAGAGTACAGCAAACGATTATAGTACAAAAATAAAATTTTAATAAGTTAAATATTTGAATTAGAGCAAACCTTGAAATAATGAAGTGGACAATGGTATTATTTTCATAAATTAATTAAAACATATGATAAACTGTTAAATTGAACAAATATAAAACTAAATATAATCATTTGAACCGTAACATTATTAAATATAGTTAAATGTTTTCTTTCAAACTATTAAAAGAGCTTAGAAAAAATTTATTATGACATATTTTTGAAAATTAATTTCATTACTGATTCAATC
>BMAW01031854.1:8391-167570 GCA_019974015.1 Nephila pilipes | reverse complement strand
TATATATATATATATATATATATATATATATATATATATATATATATTGAATTTATGCAAATTGTGTAGCACTGAGCCTCATTAATGCTCGTGTGAGTGCGCTGTGGTAACTGAATATATATAACTAGTACTGTGTTTGTTGTCAGTCGGTTATTTCAACTACTAGTATGGGAAAAACTTCTGATTTAGATGCTTTTGATCACGGACATATAATAGGCCTTTCAATTTTAGAAATCGTCATAGAGCTAGAAGTTTCAAGGTCGGAAGTGCCAAGAATAAACTCATGAATACGCAGGTGATTAGAAAAAACAAGCAATCGGAAAAATTGCAAAGGACAGTTAGCATCAAGCGAGCGTGGTTTGAGATAGCTCAACCGTATTATACTCAGCCAGCGAAGCAAAACATTAAATCAAATTACTACCTGTCTGAATCGGGGTGCGAGTTGTACAGTCAGTAAACTAAAAGGGCAACGCTCGCTTTCCTAAAATGGCTTCAGAATCCGCAGACTCATGAGAGCATCACTGCTCAATGCGCGCCATCGGGCTGCTTGTCTTGCTTTGGCAAGAGAACACAGAGAATGTATTCTAGATGTCTGGAAACAAGTAGTACGTAGTGATGAGTATCCATTCCAATTACATAGGGCCTCTGGGAGGCTGAGAATATGGCATCAATCTCAAGAAGCTATTGATCCTGCATGCCAGTTTGGAACAGTACAAAGTCGCTGTGGCAGAATCAGGCATGGGGTGTTTTTATTTGGTAGATTTTGGGATCTTTGGTATATGTAACAACCTTCCTCATCACAATTCGGCACGTAGAGTTGCTTGGAGATCGCCTCAACCCATTTATGTTTTACTTCTACACTGTCATCCTGGTGAAAATGGAGAATTCCAGCAAGTCAACAGTAATTATCACAGGCCATCTTTGAATGAGCATTGTTCTCACTTTTTTTTGCCATGAATGGACTTCCTGAAAGCCCAGGCTTAAATCTGATTCAGCAACTTAGGGTTATTTTGAAGAAAGGTACGAAAGCACATAACACAACACCAGCAACCCTTATTGAATAATGGACAACTACAGTTGATAAACTTGTTGAATCTAAGCAGTGTCTTTGGTAGTCATTATTAAAGGCAAAGGAGGATCAACTTATTATTAACTTGTTATCATTAATTCAGCGGCTCATTAGTGTATATACACATATAGTTAAATATTAATGTGTAATTAACTATAATATTCTAACAAAACCAGGTTAGGAACTAATCTGAATACTTAGAAAAGTAAAACAATATGTAAGAAATTATTATTCCAACAATGAATTAAAAGATGTTTACCAATCCTTATGTATAAAAATAAACAGATAAAAACATAGTAAACAAAGGGAAAAAATGAATTAAAATAATATTATATATATATATATATATATATATATATATAGAAGTGAAAACAACGAAAATTTAAAATGAGTACAAACTTAATTTGTCTGTGTCTGGCTTTTGACAGATGATAAACATGGTTAAACATGTTTCTAGATTCTGACGACATCATTCAGCAAATTACTTATTAGCAAACCTTGGTTTACGCTAAAAATAAAGGATCAAAGACTCTTGCACCTCAAAGTATTTCAAATGAATAATGTAAACGTATCATAGAGCTATAACTCTATCTTACTTAATAAATTAATATTTACATTGTAGGCATTCGCTTATTCTTATAAATATCTTGAATTAATAACATTTTATAAATATTTTAATAAAAAAACAATTATTAAAGTATTTAAAAATAATAATGCATTCTAAAGTATAGTTTAATTAGGTCGAAATTCTAACGTCCTAATTGAAAATGATTGTCTATTTACGTGCAAAGTCATAAATGATATATCTTGTAAATTTAGTTTATAAAAATAATTAGAAATTAATAATTTATTTCAGAAATGCTTTTGCAAATTATAGAAGAAACCTAATAAGGATTCAAGTGTAATTATACGTTTATATTACTTTGAAATGTATAAGAACAATAAAGACTTATATGTGTATACACTGTTACTCTAATTACAAATCTATCTACTACACCTATACAAACAATAATTAATCCAGCAATATCAAATGTCAATAGATTTATCTAGGGAAATTATTCCATATTATATAAGCGAAACTCAACCTAAAAGACTTGCACAAAGTCAATACAATTATTATGAACGAAAGCTGAAGTACAATCCTTCCTGTTGTTATATTTAAGTCTAATTAAGGAACGTCAAAAATCGAATCCACCTGTTCCAAGTACAAATCAATAACGCATTCTCTTTCGTCAATTCTTGCACTCAAACATCTAATTACGATTTAAATAATAAACAATTCAGATTTCAAATGATAAGGTCAAAAATGTATTATTTTTTACTGATATAATTTAATTTACATACCTTGATTTTTAAATCGTTCCACGATTACTCGAAATTTATGTAATATGCAATACACATAGAAAAATGCATTTGATTACCTGGCATATAAAAAAAAACTCATGAAAATTAAAATTTTTTTAGTTAATATAATTTACTTAAAATCTCCAAAAAGTTGTAGTGAAGTTTGTCGAGTTTCCTACTGAAAGGTATAAATTTTTAAAGAGTTGTGCCAGTTAAAAACATTTTTAGAAATCTCAGCACATATTTTTTTTTCTTACGCATCAAATAAGGAATCGATTTAAATATGTACACAGATGTTCCCATCATTTTCCAAGTAAATTTTTTTTATGAGAGACTTTTTCCTCCTATACTGAATTTTCAGCTCGATCAATAAAGCCTAGAAGGTTAACGTTAGCTTTTTCGTACCTTGGGAAGAAAAAATAAAGAAATCGGAAGTGCTTGAAAAAATGTCTTTGAGTGAACATATATATATATTCTATTGAAAAATAAGTAACAAACATTAGATGTGAACTTTGAAATTCAAAATGATTAATATTGTATTAATTATTTAGTTTACTAAATAAAAATGTTATATAAGAATTTTGCAAACACCCAATCATGAAAAAATAAAACTATCTCTTGATTGTTCATTAATGTCGCACTTAGAAGCCGCACGAAAGCTATTGGCATCGGACCTTGTAATTTTTAGCATCGTTCAAGAGTTGATGACGACACTGGACTCTTAAATTTCCACTTAGTCCCAACGAGACGACATCAAGCTTCAATGGATTTAATGTGTATCAGTCTTAACTACACGGGGGATCTTTACTGGTATCAAGTTTCGGACACACGACTTGTTGACTAAAACGCGGGAGACCTTGACTCACAAACGCCGGCAAGTTCGCGATCCTAAACATTAGGTTACCGTGGCATCTGAGCGATTCATAAAATAAATAAATAGAAATGCCAGCATAATTTTAAAATTAATAGTTAAGGTAAATGAAGTAAAATACCTTAAAATGCCATCTTATTTGTTTGAACAATTTTGGTCAAATTAATGTTGTTAAGTAGTTAAGCTATAATGTAAAGTTCCAGATGTTAGGTTGACTCAAATATTATTTAAAACGTTTTGCACATTATCAAGTATTTAACCGTTATTGTTATGATAATTATTATACTTCATATACTTTATTATTTAAAAAAAATTCCAATCTGAAAATAATTTAAATAAGATATTTTGGTTTCTATAGAAAAACTTCAAACAGAAATTACGAAATAAGTCTTTAATTTCGTTAATGCATGTAATAATTATTCTATTGAAACAAGTGTTGCTCTTAGAAATTTGTTTACAAGAGCCAAGGAACAAACGATTGTGAATATGTACATTATTGTTCACAATTTATATCCATCTACGTAGAGTGCAAGAAATTCAAATTAAATTTTGACTTTCTTGTACTCTATCTAGATGAATGTAAATTGTGAATAATAATGTTCATAATCAAAATCGTTTTCCGAAAAATTTCAAAATGTATTGGGGCTGAAGAAATATTACAGACTTTTATACTTCAATTTATGGTAGAGTATATGCAATTTCATAACGTAATTTCATTAACAATTTTATCAACTATAGTAGGGGACATGTAGTGACGTATATAATTACCTTGCATATACAGCACATATAACACCAACAATTTTCTTAATATGAATGGTCTAATCGAAACTGTATATATTACATTTATGCATAATAATTGCATCAGGAATAATTATAAACTTAATTAAATGGGGAATAAAATTAAAACCGCAATATCTAATAATGAAAGCTTTGTAAAGAGTAATTAGCTCGCAATATTCGAAAGATTTCACTCGGGAATAAAATTAAGTTTAATTAAATTTAATATAGTTTAACTTAAGTAATTAGCGTTACTGGTTCTCTAAAAGGAGTTTTGACGTAAAAATATCTACAGATTCAAGACTAAAATAATTTGATCCATCAGTTTCAAATATCTTGGGAATATTACATATTTCTTGAGATTAGAATTACTTTCTTAACATGCTTGCTTGCGGTTTTCTAGAATTAATAGATTAGTTTAGGTTACAGGTAATTAGAATAATAATGCTAATTTACATTTTTCGTACTGAGATAATGAAGCAAACAATCGAATACCTTGAGACAGCATTAAAAAGTCATTTTACGTATATTTTAAATATACCATATGAAGTAAATGCTTCTTGAAAGAAAATAAATTTTAAAGGCAACGCTTATATAACCTTCTGTTAATTAATAAATACTAATGAAAGAAATATCTTTGTTTGTTTCTACTGATTTTGTTAATAGTTTCATTCATACTTTTTCCAATCTAATATAAACATTACAGAAATATTAAGATGAAAACATGTAAGCTTTCTATTCATTGAAGAGTTTGTCAAGCTCGATTTTATTATTTTTACTTTATTTTATAATATTTTGATATGTTCTATTGATTACATTTTTTCAGTGAGTCTCCACATCTATTCCTAAGATATTGTACAAATAGATTTGAATGGAAGTAAACTATATAATTTTGTTTTTACATGCTGTATTTCTCTCTAAGGCAGTCTAGAGGAGATATACGAGAGGTGAAAAGAGTACATTAAATTAAACAAAATATTAAATAGGTTGATTTAACTGCATTTAGGTCTTGTGTAAGAAATTTCGAAATTCAGTTGCATAGTCGCTGACACTGATGGTGATACAGAGAAGTCTAGATTTAAAGTTAGATGCGATTATTTGCAATTTTGCATCTTAATTTCATTGTTGGAATACTCAGCACTCTTACGTTTCCTTTAAGCAGAGTCTTATTTTATTACTCCTCACAAGCTTAAATTTGTAAATATTTTTTTCTCTCTCTCGTTAAAATACAAGAACTATTGCATTCTTCGCCTGAATTTTTTTGAGTCTCTATCGCGATCCCACGCTTACTTAGGAATTAAAACCTAAGAAACCCTTCCAGAACAGTACAATATTTAATTAGTATCTTATAGTTTAAAAATTGTTCATTAAAAATTGTAATGTGTTCTAAAATATATCAAAATCGTGAGATAAATAAAGCTTATATATATATATATATATATATATATATATATACACATATGTATATATGTACTTACTAAAAAAAGAAATCCGGAGGATAAAAATGAACTTTATTAAGAAAAAGTAGCACGGAACAAAATGCGACTGAAGGCCAAAACATCTATTGAACAGGTATCCAGGCAGAAGTATCCAGCTTTTAGTAGGGGATAAGGTATCCTAACTGCTATGCAGGTTTCATAAAATTTCTGGCCATGTTGAGTATCTGGTAGCCATGAGTTGTTCAGGCATTGTAGTTCATTCATCTTGCACCATGAATCGGAGCTTCGGAATCTTTATTCACGGTAAGTTATGTGCAGCCAAGCATCTTCTAGGAAGCCCCATACATGCTCGATGGGATTTAGATCATCCAAGACTTGCATTCAATTTCCTCACTGTCCAACAGTTTTTCGACAGTTACTGTACGATGAGCTGGCTCATTATCACCCATGAAAAGGAACAGGGGACTCATAGTACCTCTAAAATAACTCACATACGGAAGGAGATTCTCTCTACAATAGCAGGCCTCGGTGACTGAATATCAGAAGATGTGAAGGTCGATACGGTTCCCCAAACATGAAAATCTCGACCTCCAAACTGGTCTCGTTTGAAAATGTTGGAGGGGCTATTGTGGGTTCCCCGCATTCACCAGTAGTATATGTGTCCAGATATCGCTACTCAGACTAAATAAGCTTTCATTCGTAAATAGTACTGGAATCCAATGGTTATTTGTCTAAATCAGTTGCTACTCGCACCACAAAAAAAGCCTTTTCCATCGAGCAGGCTATAAAAGTACATAATGTACCGTTCGTTGTGAACAACTACCACCACTGTGCAACCTCCTGGCTAAGGTAAAACGTCTTATTGATCGCCATTAACGCCTGTGCCGTGTGTCTATCGATTTCTTCCAATGTCTGTCACCAGTTTTTTCTAGTCTGTAGGTCAATATACTGGTCATTCGCTGGAGTGACAGTAACGGACGATATCTGCTGAACCATTGGACAGATGTTCCTGTAGTTTGAAATTCTCTCCAATGTCGAGAAACAATGCTGTGAACAATCTCGAGCTCCCCACCCACTCTTATCATACTTTGACCTTCCTTTATCTTTCCAATAATTTGACCTCGGATAACATCATCCAGATGTTGTCTACAAATTGTTTGTTCGACATTTTACACTGAAGCAGTGACTCGACATCGTTTAAAATGATACACGCTGTGTAATAGATTTTCCAGAAATGCTGAGCCTACAGCATTTTTGGAAAATGTATTTTTCTTTGAGAGTGCTTTATCTCGCTCCGGTTCTTCTGTATTATGTCTAGCTGCATTTCGGCGCGTGTGCTACAATACGTCTCCCTAGTTTAATCTCTGGATTAGTCTTTCAATTACATTTGCCTCATCGTTCCGCTGATATGCTAAATGTGCAACTTATTTCTTAATTTTTGCATACCAATGTATATATATATTATATATATATATATATATATATATATATATATTCATAGGTGTAGTTAGGCTTATGATTCTGGAATAATCTAGCTTAACAATCTAAAGCCTTCAACAAAATTTAATATATTTTCCTCATTTTCAATATTTTTCAAGAAAATTTGGGGTTTTTAAATTTTTTTATAAATTTTCTTGATATTTTGCTTTTCTATTATTCTGATTTATGCACATCTTCACACACACAGACACGCGCGCGCAGTTATTAAAAATTTATATGAATGTAATAAAAGTATTTTTAAATTCACATAAATGTTCTTGAAATCTTTATGCGTCAACAGGTATACGACACCTTGCAGAACGCGAGGTTTACATAAGTATATATTTTATGGTGTGTGGTGAAGTTAAATGGAGAAAAGCCAGATATGGCTATGTTGCATCAAAGAAGGTGCGCATGAAGGTTTGACGTTGAAGAAAAAAAGATGAAAGTGGTAACACAAGAAGGGTGGTATAAAATACAGAAGGTTCACTTGTGCATTCCGGAGACACATCACATGTTTTTCCAAGAACAGTAAACCCTACAGAAAAGGAAAATGATTCCAAGGTTGCCTCGGGTGAGTGATGCGCGTTCTCACCTGCAAAACAGCCTTATTTTCATAAATCGTTTTGGTAATTTTCGTTTGCCACCTAATTCGCTTCAAAACTTACGGAAGTATAAAACTCAAGATATATATCATAATTAACGAAAACAAATTTAATATTGAATATTTAATATAAAACATTACAAAATCAATTTAAATCCAAGCAGTGTAAGAGGTTGTAAATTCTTTACAAATTTATTTCTGCGAGTGTAATACTAAAGGTTATTTTAAGAAAAACAATAATAAATACAAGAATAATACGAAGAAGAGACAAAGAACGTAGAAAAATTCATAGCAAAGTGTAAATTGAAATTTAACTTTTCGAAGAACTATATATATTTTTACCCACAAAAAATTCAGTTTTATGTTTAGTGATTTAAAAATAGCCTAAGTGAAATGATGTTCAGAAACATTTAAAAAGTTCAGTTTTGCATATAATAGATTTACCACCAAAAATGCGTTTTTTTTATAATTATTATTAAATTACTCAATTAAATATAAGAATTGAAGTAAACGATAAATTATCGAGAAATGGACAGTAGTTAACTTTTCCAATATTAAAATTAAAGGAAACGATAAATTATAGAAATTGAATACATAATTAATATAATTAAGCTAAATGTAATTAAAATTAAAGCAAGCAATAAATTATCAATTTCAATATTTTTTGAGCTACATTTATTTGAAATTGAAGTGAACGATACATTATTAATTAGAATATTATATCAGCAACATTTAATTAAAATTTAAGGAAACGATTAATTATTAAATTGAATATGTTTAAGCAAAATGTAATTAAAATTAAAGCAAACGATAAAAAATTAAAAGTGATCTTGTACGCCAAAAGTAATCCACCTAAAAGAATAGTCCCTTGGGTGGCTAAAAAAAATGCCTGTTTCACAGCTGTTTTTAAATTCTGATAAATGTTGTTTATTTTCAGTCATATCTTGATTCCAGTTTACATATGATTTAAGGTAATACACAAATAGATAAGTAAATAAAACACTTAATTTTTTTTATTTGTTTCACTTCAATGCTATAAAAATTTAGGGGAATTTTATTACGACATATTTTTGAAAATTGATTTCATTAGTGGTGAAAGCAAGTATCAGACATGTATTACACATATTTTATTTTATTCCATATTTTATTTCAATTGTATAAACTCCACTTCATGGCAAGAAAAGCATTATTGGGGCGCGTTTTTTCCTAAACATTCTGAGATGAGACTTCATGCGTTTTGATTTTTGTGTGATAAATTGATCACATCGCAAATATTTTGAAATTCTTGTTTACAGTGAAACTATTTTCAGATGAATTTTTGATTATTCTTTTCTTATAAATTAGGGGTAGAACAATCATTTTTTATAAATTAAGGGTCAAAAAAATTCTTGATTTTTTCAAAAAGTATTTTTAGTACATTCGAATATTTAATTTATGTTAAATAAATTTTATGTTGAAAGGAATATTTTAATATTCTTATATAGTAGTACTGCAAATATAGATTTTGTAAATCCTCTCGAATTTTACTGACTGACCTACCAATAAACATAATTTACATTAAGATCAAAAGAACATTGTGTCGTTGATTGAAATAATAGAATTTAAATTATAATTATTTGAAATATATTTTTGGGAGGATATTCAGCTTTAATTAGGACATTAGAAAATACTAAAAAAAATTTAATCTCTGAGACTCATTCATTTTTATAAAAAATGACAAAAATAAAATAACACTACTTACGATGGACATTGTTTGGATGTTCATTTCAACGTCTGTAGGTGTAAAAACCTATTCACTATTCCTATTCTGCTAAAACCTATTCTCTATTCCTATTCTGCTAAAACCTATTCTTTATTCCTATTTTGCTAAAACCTATTCTTTATTCCTATTCTGCTAAAACCTATTCTATTCTATACAAAAACCTATTCAATGACTATATTTGTATAACATGTACGCAACAACAGATTACAATTTTCATAATTTTGAATCACATTCAGATGAGATATTAACACCTGAGCTCAAAACTGATTATCGACATTCATGCCATGCGAATTTCGAACAGTGATACATTTAAGATGCATCACACATCTTTGCACGACCATCTTTGTTTACAATTGCAAAACCAGTACTTGCTACCAATCGGTAAATATTTGTTTTATAAACTAGGTCTCAAAGATTTTAATCTGAACACTAAGCCTGCTCTCCACATCCGCACTATCTTAACACGAGGACTTTAAATTGTGTCATATTTAAGATTTGTCATACTCCATTACACAGCAGTCACACACCATTGCTCAGTTGTTAACAGTTACAAAACCCAACTTCGCCACCAAACAGTTATAAGTTACTTCACCAACAAGGTTACAACATTTCCTCAATGTCAAAGTAAGGATTTTGAAATGTGGTTCATTAAAATTGGTGAATTACTCTCCTGTCGTTTATAATAAAGGAACCGGAAATTGCGACCAGCTTATTGTGAGTTCATTACTTTATAAGCCATATTACTACGACTTAATCGACATACAATGAAAGTGAATAACTATAAATAACATTTATTTATTTATAAACATAATATATTTATCACATAATATCAATAATTTATGAGCCCATATCAAGTCATTGATTCTGTTTTTAATACTGAAATGTATAGACAGCCATTGATAGGAAAGTAAAGTTTCCATCCTACATCCCTTATAAGAAATAATATTTATTCTGTCAGGATATAACTGAGTATATTGCAACATTAACCCAATTCATCCATCTCTCAATGTAATCCATCTATTAGAAGAAGACGACAGGCGATGTGTGAGACTTCCGCTCCTGAGAAACCGTTCGGCGGCAAGATTACTTCCATTTCACTGCATTGAGTGATGGAGTGGTGTCTTTTCTTTTTAAACAATATATGTTTATTTTTCATAAATCATCTTTCTTAGAACTACATATATTTGTTAAAAATATTTAAAAGTAGCAAAGAAACCAGTTAAAATTGATTGAAAGGAAGCAATATTATCAGTAGATTTTTACATTAATTCTAAATTTAATTGCATTACTTCATGATGTGACAGAGTGAATAAAAATAATAATTTATATTGCCTATATACCCGAATATAAAACAATAAACCTGATTAACATTTCCCGTTAAAATATTAACTCACTCTAAATTCTAGCTCTAGGGAATGTAACAACTCTTCTTATTAATTTATAATAAATAATAATAAATAAAAAATAACTTGTGTTCTTAATTATTTTAAATAAAGGCTTATCTAAATTAATTTTTGATTCTTTAATGTAAAGTGAATGGATCACTTTAAATTTTCATCATTGTTTTTCTATTTTTAATAAACGCTTTGGTGTTGCTTTGAATTCGGTGTCGTGATACATTCGGGCTAACAGGGTGAGTAGCTCTTTTGGAAGTTTTTAAAGTATAACCAAAATATTCATGTTTAGTATTTAAGGAAAAAAAAAATATTTCTTTTTTAAAAAATAAAGATTTATTTCGAATCAACGTACGCTTTAAGTAAATAAATGAATTTAAATTGCTTTCTAATACCATGCTCTTATAAGAGAAAAAGAACAATTTTCTTATTAGTGTAGCATTGAATTATCAAACAAAGATAAATTCGTAAGGGGATCGTGATTTATAGATAGTAATATTTTTAACGAATATAAATAAGCAGATTACGTACATTAAAATACGCTACATTTTATAGAATCGTCCCCAAAATGGTACAAGGGCACCTTGTGTTTTAGATACAAATATCTACTTGATAAGTTTCATCAAATCACGGACAATAAAAAATACTGCATACACTATAAACTTGACACAGTATTACAGTTTTGAATCCCGCAAGAAATCATATGGAGATGTTTATAATAATAAACTTCGGACATAATACAAAGCGATACAGATTTGTAAATTACACACAACATATCAAACTAGTTAAAACCTTCAAATCTTCCATAAGCCAAATTCAGAATTTACAAATGCTGTAGTTCATTTTCTAATATGGTTTATTTCCCCCCTTTGAGTTCCAAAAAACATTTTTCTTGCTTAGATTTAAACTTTTGAATATTTTGTGCTAAAGAATATTTCTTTTTAGTTTTCTGTTCAGTTTATTCTGTTTCTCATTTGTTTGGTGATGCAACTTTCAGTATCTTCCCCTATTTTATTATTTTTTCTTCTATATTCAAATATATAGAAATATATGTAATGATTCAACCTAAATTTGCAGCAATTTGACTGAAAAAATAATTTAATTGTCTAATTTTTCCCATTTTCTGATTTAAAAGTTTACAGTCCATTCTTATTTTCTGATACAATTCTAAATTATCATTTAATTTAGGCGATCACGCGCTCATAAAAATTTGCTTTCCATGCTGTTCTCACGATTAAAGACCTGTAGAGATTATCCCTACAATGCTTTTCGAGGCCATTTAAGTCCCTCAGAATCCCTACATGACCATCTCCTCTTAGACCATGCAATCTATCACGTGCAATTGAGAAATTACCATCTATTAAAGAGAAGATAAAGAAAAATTCTGGCTCTTCTGCGCTCTTGTGCTGTAAAAAGGCTGAGAACATATGGATTTTATGTTGTCTCTCTCTCTCAGCTAAAATTAATAAATAAACATTAAATTTGAATTTCAAATTTGATTTGATAAATTGATTTATTTACTTTATTATTTAATTCGTAAATCATTATATACATATATATATATATATATATATATTTGTAAAAGATTTCTGGAATAAATAAAAATTAGTACAAATTTTGACCACCAGGTGGCTTTGAATGAATATTCCTTATACAAATCCGTAAAACCTTTATATAAACTAGCAATTATAGCCAGATAATCATTCAGCGTGCGTTTGTCATCTTTAATCATGCACTTACAAAAAAAAAAAAAAAAAAAAAAAAAAAAAAAAAAAGGATCGATCTTTACCGGTAAAACTGTTTTATCAGAATGGCAGCAACCACTTAGCTACTCTGCGTGAATATCGTCGTTTAAAGGATCTGCGAAAAGGCCTCATATCGAGGATTGGTTTGATGAAGATGATCATGAAATTTAAAGAGACTAGAGATTTGGGTGTGCTGCCCGGAAAAGGACGGAAACGAGTTGGGACTGAAACTGTCGAAGAAGTCGTTACTACTGCGGTTGAAAGAGCCTCCAGTTCCATCTATTCTTCAGCAAGTGGTCAATTAGTGTCACGCGAATTGGAGATTTCGTGGTCGACAGTAGGAAAAATTATGCGATCTATTTTAAAATGGTATCCGTATAAGATCCCCATGATGCAAATTATCACAAAAAACGCCTTTAGATTAAATATCACAAAACACGCCTTGAAAATGTTTGCCAATTTGGCAATTTTGGAAGTTGAAACGTGTGGCCTTGGAAAATTCTATGGTCAGATGAGACACACTTTTATTTAGATGGAGCTGTGAATAGTCAAAATTGCCGCATTTGGGGGTACTTAACCTCCTAATCTCCTGTATCAACAACAACTGCATTTTATTTACGTGACTGCTTGATGTGGATATACTGCTGAGTTTATCCTCGGATCTTTTATATTTGAAATTCTCACTCCACAAGGTCCTAAAAGATATTCTGTTTTGAGTGCATGGTACAGTGAGCTCATTCAACAACAGGTCATTCCTACGTTACAAGAACGACAGTGTTTGGAAACCACTAAATTTGTGCAAGATGAAGCTACTTCTCACATTGTGTGTCAAGTCAAAGCACTGCTTAGTGCTAACTTTGGTGATAACCGTGTAATAACGAGGCATTTTCCGGATGCATGTCTTTCTTGTTCACCCGACTTAAATCCCTGGGATTTTTGGTTGTGGGGATCTCTAAAAGACTATGTTCATAGAGGAGGATTAAGACTTTACCTGATTTCAAATCTAGCATTATACGCCATGTGGCTGAAATCCCTCGTGAGTTGTTTCGCGCTACCTTTGAAAATGCTATAATGAGCTTTCAACTCGTTATTGATGTCAATAGAGCACATAATGAGCATATTCTATAATTGAATAAAATTTAACGATTCTAATATAATTTTTGTCCTTCTTTGGGCATCATATTTTCTTCTAGTGGTCAAAATTTGAAGTATTATTTTTAATTGTAGGAACCTTTTCCCCATGGTCCATATAGTATATACTCCAAATTTCATCAAAATCCGAAAAGTAGAACGGATTCTACAAGCTTTTGAATAGTGTGACTATAATTATATACACCCAGTACACATACATATATATATATATAATCTAATAATTATTTAATAAATAATAATGATCAAATAATTATTTAAATGATTGATTAAAGTCTTATGCACTTGAAACATTTCATACTATTTTAAAGATGCAAAGAGGAAACCAAAAATAATTTTTTTAACCTAAAAAAGATCGGATAAAAGATTTTTTTTTTTGAAAAATTAATCATTAATTTATATATAAAGAAAAACAATTACTCTTTTGAATCAATAATTATTCAACGCAATATTTTGGTTGTATTGGTTGAAGGTAATTTTTATATAGAGGTAACATAATAGATCAATCAAATCTTTAAGATATAAACTAGTAATATGTTTATTATGCGTACAAAAGAATAAAATGCCACAATAGAATGAAAAAATTTATTCACCAAAATATTCTATCACACAAACACTTTGTTCCTTTGAAAATGTGATAAGACGGAAAAGACAACAACAAAAAATCAAAAGCATCTGCCAACAACCTTCACAAAAGTAAATACAGTCTCGGCTTTTTGACAAAAACACATACCCTTCCCCTCCACAAACAATGACATCTGGATGGCATCCATCTTTACAATGCGTCAAAAAGTTATTAAAAAAACTGGAAATTATTCGATCAATAGAAAGTTCTAGGGAGAAAAAAGTACTATCCGATTTTTCTCGGAAATCACCTCTCGTTTCAAGTGTTACTACTTTTTAATACTAAGACAAATGGACCCATAAAGAAGTTGGATATCTTGCTACGAATTTAAAATTCAATAGCCTCGAGGTGAAAGAACTGAATAATTCATTCGGAAATGCTTCCCTTTGGTAAAAATTTCATCAGCATAAAGGGATATAATAGAATACTTTTTTCCCTTACGAAATAGATAAAAGCTCTATTCATGTCTGCTTACGGGATTTTTATTGGTTTGTATATATTTTTCGAAACGCATTCTATCCTTCTATGTGATAATAGCTTATTAATTCATCCGCATTCATTTGCATCAGTGATTTTGTTAAATGCGATTGAGAGGATTATTGTAAGGAATAAATTCTCTTCGATGTAATAACGTCATCGGGATAGAATTATATGTATTAATATTACTCGTAACTCAATTTTTATGTTATTGAAATTCATTAATTTCAAAATATATATTTATTAGGAGTCCTCTCCGAATGAATTTAAGCGAAATAAATCCTCTTTGAATTATTCATTTTGAAATTCTATGAAATTCATCCATTTGTGTTGAATTATAACGATTTTTATTTATGACGACAAATTTAGTAGGTTTTTCTGTCATTATTACTTAATTTAAAACTAATTAACATTAGGTTTTGAACATTAAACCAAAAATACAATGAATGAACTTTCATGCAACGTGTGGTTGTGTGTATAGTTATTAATTATATTGAGGAATTACCATGTTTATGAATATGCATATAATTTATCTTTAATTCGTTATTGAAAGCAGTATGCATTTAAACAATACATGAGATTTTTTGTGTTCACTTTAGTTTTATCAGTTACAGAAATATAAAATTTCAGCTTAGACAAAATATTTTAAAGGTAATATAACTATTTTATGCATTTAATGAAATTATAGTAAAGCTTGAACTCTCCTACTTTGCTTCCCTCAATTTTTATAACTAATCACAATTAAAACAGCTACAAATCCTTACTTAAACGAATAGGAAATCATATAATGGTGATAACCAAGAATTTTATTCAGGTCTATGAACATTAAGAAATCAGTCTCTAAATAACTAAATCTGTAGAAAAAATATTTATACGAGTCTGATTCTGAAGGTTAATTAATATATTAAAGATTTCTTATCTCATTAGAACCAAACGAGTTCTTCTCCTTCGTGCAGTTAGAGATGAGTTTCCGATTCATTGACCCTAAGCAGTTCCCTCTTGGCTGTGATCTCATTATTGCTTAAGCTTGTGAATACATTCACTATTCCTTTATTTAAAGGTTCTACTCCCTCTCAATTATACTGTTTTAAATTCTTCGTTGCTTATAATAATAATTTAACATATATGTTCATTAAATTTCAATAATTTTAATTTAATCTACATTAACCACGTTTCGTTTATTGAGAGAGACTGCCCAAACCAGGGGTCCTCCGACAGCCAGAAGCCTGTTTCAGTCCACCCGTTCCGCCTTGTTGGAAGTTAACACAGTGATAACCATGGAACAATTACTAAAGCAGGTTTAGTTACAGTGACATATAATATACGTAATAAAGATATATATATATATACAAGACACAGAGGTAGCGTAAGCTAAGCGCTTGGAGATTCAACAGAAGTGATGACGTGTTAGTTCTGAAGAGATCTTCGCCATCATTAGCGCGCATGCGCAGCTAGAGCTTACATGGCAATCTATTCTAAGTTTGGGGAGAGGAACATCAAATATACATTGATATCCAACACGCATGTTTGAACAAAAGAAATTATTTATATTCGCAGTTTTGAAGTAAACGAGTTCCGGAGAATCTAACTATGTAATTTATGATTGTTGCTGATGTATAAAAAAAAAGACTTGCCAGCAAATTTTTAACGTGTTCCCGAATGAACAAATTAATAGGGGAATTGAGACCGATGAAGATTCTGAAGCTTTTCCCTTTGACATGTATGTACTTTTACGTGGAGAGTGTGTCTTCTCTTCATGACTGAAATTTGGATCATCAACAAAAATTGAGCCTTAAAAACAGAATTTCCAAGAAGAATAACCCATCTCTATGTTGCAGTTCAGCGATGTCGATCATCATCTAAAGATAGAATAGCTAGAAGTGAAATCAAAAATTTCGTCAGATGTGTTCAAATCTTTTCGTTTGAAAAGTGCTACCCACGAGTATAAATTTAAACCAACAACGAAGGGCTCTAAGTTTTCATTTAGAAGTTTAAGTGATTTTCCTTCCGTCGCTTGTTAAAACTTATGATTTTGTGGAGGAAAGTTTCGTCATAAAAGAATGGAACAAAAGCAATAATTTTGTATTATGTGTTTTTAAAAAACGAAAAACTCGGAACTGTGCTCTGTTTCCTGGATAGAATCTATATAAATACTACTAAATCATAGATTTTAATACTTTTTTCCCTTATTCTAAAATAATTAACATATGCTATGTATTTAAATTATTTTTTCTTCGAGAAGATGTTTAAGATCATGTAACGAATCATATTTATAAGTTAAAAGTTCATGCATATTTTATATAAATGAAAAATTTTAAATATTCATCAGATAAAAAAAATATCTTTAATTAATTTAAAAGCTCTAGACTAAACATTTTATTTGAATTTAAATATGAAATAAATCCTTAGAAATCATTGTGGTTTTTGATTTTTGGTGATACAAAATTTCTAAAAATGAGATATTTAGGACTTAAATATTATAGTGATTTAACTGTTTATTATTATTCAATTTAAAACATGTAACATTTAATGTTTTAACCAACGTAATATCGACTTATTGGAAAGAAAATACACATACATGTGATAAATTTTGTTGTAAAAATGAATAGCCTAAGTGTATGTAGGACTTTTTAAAAGCAAATTAATTCGTAAAATTTTCTTAAAATGGAACCTAGATATTTGTAACTACATTATTTTGCTTTATTTCCTGGTATTTTTAATTATCTTTTTAGAAATAATTTATTCTTTCAATGCATTTTAGAACTTATCATTTTTGACTGAAATACATGTTCTATCTTATTTCGAATTGAGAAATATAATCCCAATCTTTATTTACTTTAATTATTACAACTACCAAATGCCTGATAAATAAAAATTGAGGATTAACAACATTTTAGAATTTTTTTTGTTTGCTAATTTATTTCACCGTATAATAATGAACTTTCGTCAAAAAGTACAAAATTCAATATCCTTAAGAAACTAGAATTGTTTTTCAAGTTTAGTTCCCGTAATTCAATACTCGTCCAAGTTGAGTAATAGCAAATATAAACCTGATGCTGGGTTTCTAAAATTGTTATCAACACTGAGAAGCAAATAAATACCTCAACTCTGAAATACTAAACTCTCGACGAAGAATTTTGATGAAACTTCGGAATCGAAGCAATAAGTTGGGAATTTTTCAATTTTCGAGAAAGAAGTAGTCAATTTATTTCCGACGAAAGTAGTCTTAAACTCTTCAGGTATGATTAAAATCGAATGCACATGTCCCAGACATAAGAGTAATTTTCATGAGAATGGGATATAATACTTTTCTTTTAAAGACAATGCCTCGCAGTTTATTTGATTTTCATGAAAATGTTGTAAATATTACAATTTAACTTTAAAATTTTTATTTCAAGAATACGGAAAGCATTTTTAATACTTTTGAGGAAAGCACAAATAAGAAGAAATAAGTAAATAATATCTCTCAAAAACAAAATGCAATTTGAGATTTTTTAAACATATCTTTTGTCATTTGTATTAATCCTCCATTGTGGTACCTGCTGTAGATTAGTGATCGTGGTCGTGGATTCGCGGCCGGCGGGTTTCATTGAGTCATGGGTTTGAACCTTGATGCCCCTTAAGATCCTCTGAATAGCAAGGCTGATGGACGTTAAATCTGTCAAAGCTCAAAGTCCTTCCGTGGACGTGGTTTGGAAGTTAGGAGAAAGGGGTGCTGACTCAGGTGTCCGCCCTCGTCACTTACCCCAGTTCAAATTAACGAGGTCCATCACCAACAGTGTGTTATTTCATCGTATATTAATGAACACACAATATTTTCAATATTGTCATCTGTTTTTGTACGTGGGAGGGCGACCCGGGTGTGAATCATATTCAACGTCTTCTCTACAACTTGAAAACGCCCAAATCATTCAAAATTCCGTGCACATGATAAACGTTCATTGCCATGCACTTCTTTGAATGAATTATAAGTTTTAGTAGAGGATTTACCAAATTTTATATGCAATTTCACAACAATTCGTTTCTCTATTGTTACAGTTATCATTTTTCCAGTGAAACAAAAAAAAAAAAAAAAAAAAAAAAAAAAAAGGGAACTTCCATACGAATGAAGGCTACGTGTATACGGATTTGTTTATAGAAACGAGGGGCAATACATTCAAAAGCGAAGTCTTTACACTAAACAGCTGTCGGTCGCTGGCGTTCGACGCATGCGTGATTCTCCTATAGCAGCGTCAGTCTCGTTATTTTTAGCCACACATTGGAAATAATACATTAGTTGTGACGGTTAGTTCCTGAATTTCAAAATATATTTTACTGCTAGGATAAAAATTAAATCTCCCCTGGAACATTAAAATTGATAAAAATCATTAATTGGTATAGATAAACTTTACCAGTTTGTTTTCAATGGTTTCGAGTTAGAGCAACATAATTCATTTCTAATAAATCTAGCGTACTCCAGGTGAAAATATTTAACGAAAATTCTGAGTATAAGAATGACAAAACATTTCCTTTGATATATGTGGAATATACGTGATTTCTATATAACGTTATTAAATCAGAAAAAAATGTAGACAT
Organism: Nephila pilipes; assembly: GCA_019974015.1. Taxonomy (NCBI): domain Eukaryota; kingdom Metazoa; phylum Arthropoda; class Arachnida; order Araneae; family Nephilidae; genus Nephila; species Nephila pilipes. Next base: position 148,260 of record BMAW01031854.1, on the reverse strand, counting down.
TTTTCTTTTTAAATAAATAGAATCAAACAAAGTTTGTATACTTTTTAAAATAATGGTAATATAAATTCAAAAATAGCTACCATATAAGGATTTATTAAAATCCCTAAGCCAAAATTTTATTACGATTGTTTCAAAATTCAATTATTGCTTTGATTTGATTTATCGCGTTCTATTCTTTTGAAAAGTAAAAAAGGAACACTTATAAACAAGAAATTTTTTAAGAAATTGAGTTTGATAAGAATCATTATTTTATTTTAAGATCAAAATTTCATTTGGAAATTAAAAACAAATTAAATATGAAACTAAGAACAAAAACTAAATTCTACGAATATTTTAGTAATCATTCAGAGTTTAATGATAAAACCGTTAAACATCTGCAACACTACACACATTATATTTTTCTTTCTTTTTATCGATCACGAGAACCACATTAAACTTCTTCCTATTTTTGTTATTTTTGCACGAGACCAGAGCAATGGACTGCAGACGATATTCTAGAATCGATCATGACAGCAAGTCTGAGGAATAGTTCTTTCTTCCATCAGTATACGCATCTGGCAATGTCTGGGGGGTCATTTCCTTTCCCTTCAATTTTAAGCTTAGCCTTAAATTTTTAAATAATATGTTATATTTCTTAAGATTATAGGTAACTTTAACACACAACAGTGCACGAAATATATTTGTAATAGTAAAATGAGAGTATCACTTTTAAAAAAAGTAAGATTTCTTATGTAATATAAGATAAATAAAACGATAATTTAATGAGATACATTAATAGAATACTAATACAGATATTACTGATACAGATATATAATATTAGATTAAAATACGACAAAAGAAAAATAATTCCAATGATATTGAAATTCTGTAAATCTAAAAAAAATGTTGTAACCATATTCCACTCTGAATCTATTGTAACCAATTCATTAACATTTTTTGTAATATAAAATCGAAGTAATAGAGGCATATATTTAAATATATGACCTGTAGTTTGTATCAAGTTTCGAAAATTGATTATAGTTTTAGAAACAATTAGTCTAGAAAATTATATTCAGAAATTTGGTAATTTCTTACTACAAATTTGACGTGATGAGATATTAGTGTGAAATTTTGAGATTTAAAACTGAAATAATTGTACTCCCGTTACATTTATACTATATATTTTATCTGAGGAATTCTGATTGTAAACCTTGTTTCCGTTTCTACTCGCAAATACAGAACGATGCGATATTTAAATACAACAGAAAAGTAAATAATTCCGATTTCTATTTTTGTCAAAATATTGACATTTGACCAAAGTATTTTCTTTTTTATAAACGTTACTAAATCAATCTCATTCAAAACTTAACGTTTAAAATTATTATTTTAATTTTTCTGCAAGCGATTTTACTGCTGTTTTTTGCTTTTAATTTTGTATTGCTAAGTTAACATTTGTTAAAAAATAAGAAATTTTCAATCCCTTAAACATTTTGATGAATATAATTGTAAAATTTCTAATAAAACAGTTATTTGATTTAATAATTTTTTAATTTTTTTTTACTTTATTATTATTTTACTAGCCATTCTAGGGGTTGTTGGTTTTATACCCTATAAATGTCATACCTGACCATTTTTCAAAAATTTGTCATGTTTTTTGCGTATATTTTTATGTCTGCTTTCTCCAGCAATGAACTTAATTTTTAAAAATACTTCATAACAACTTTTTCCTGAATTGCTTATCGGATTGGAACAAAATGTAAGCAATATATGTCTGATACTTGCTTTCACCACTAATGAATTCAGTTTTCAAAAATATGTCGTAATAAATTTCCCCCAATTTTTTTATTTCATTGAAGTGAAAAAAAAAGTTAAGAATTTTATTTACTTATCGATTCATGTATTACCTTAAATCATATGTAAACTGGAATCAATATATGATTGAAAATAAGTAACATTATTCAGAATTTTAAGCTGATTGTTCTCCTTTCTCATTGTTCTCCTTTTTTTGCTTGAGAAAATTTCAAACTACGTCTTTTTAGTTGGACTTCCTTCTTGGAATGTTTTAGAGTCAAATGATTTTAATATTGATTCACTATTTTCGCTACCCAAGGGACTATTATTTTAGGGGGATTACTTTTAGCGTACAATATCACTTTTCAATTTTTTTGTTGTTTGCTTCAATATTAATAACATTTAACTTAAATATATTCAATTTAGTAATTTATCGTTTTCTTTAATTATAATATTGGAAAAGTTTACTATTGTCTATTTCTCGATATTTTATCGTTTACTTTATTTTTGATATTTAACTGTTTAGCTTATGCACAATGATGTGAATATAGTGCAGGTATTACTTACTGAAAGGCGCGTTTTATGCAATTTTGCAAGTTTTCATTTCACTACCTTGTATGAATGTACTCAGAGTCAATTAAAAATTATTTTGCATTGTCATCGAGAAATAGAATACCCATAATAACCCATTCGTAATTTTTATCGCAGACGAACGAAATTGATGTCAATGTTAGTGATTTAAAAAGGACTAAATTATGGGTTTAATGGATTAATAGATTAATTTTATTAACGTTATTAATTAACTTTCAAAAATAGAGTTTTTCCATTACCACATTTTATAAAATTAGGTAGAAAATTAGGTTCCAAATTAGACTTGAATCCATTTATTAATTCCAGAAATATCTAATTAAATATATTAGGGAGCCATATGATACGTGACTTGGCTCACACTTTTCATACTATGTCTTTATTCTAGCACTTAATGTTGAATGAATGGATAATTAGAGTTTTCAAATTAGAATATGTCTTTTATAATTCTCTCATTGTTCTCTCTCTCTTCTACCATTATTTCAAATTTGAATATTCAGTGATATATTTGAGTAATTTGCATTCAATTTTCCATTTAAGGGCCATGAGTAAAGACGCGAGTAATATAGATATATCAAATAAAATTAATAATACGTTATAATTCAATTTTTTTTCTAACTATAATTAATAATTTATATTGTTTTATTAATGTAATCTTTTTCATTTTTTTTTATCTTTTTAGAATTGAAGAAAAGGATAGTAACTTGAGGCTAAGAACTTTGAAAAGTGTCCAGAAGCGCTTTTTTGATCGTCCAAAGTTTTCATCATTTACATAGGTTCAACAGGGAAGTCATTTGTAAAGTTCAAATAACTCACTATCTTTCAAATAGAATCGTATGAAATTTAAGTGACCTTGGTAATCTAGAGGTCATGTCACGGACTTGAAGCCTGATTTTCATCGAGTCCTGGGTTTGAGTTCACATGCCACTAAAGACCAGCATTATAGCCGATCTGATGCATGTTAAATCTGGTTGAAGTGGCATTGTTGGTATCTTATGGACATTTAACGAGAGAGTTATGAGTACAAAGAAAATCTTCGTCATTCGTCCTTGGTTCAAAATTACAAGGTCCTTCGTCCAATAGCCCTCGTATTCCATCTCAGTATGCCGTTAGCAAACAATCATAATCACATTCTAAATTTATATTTTACTCTTTCATGGAGAGAAATCAGGTAATTTAAAAATAAAAACGAAATCGACGAAGAACATTTTCATCTTTTTAAAGTTATTAATCATGCTAATTAAATTAAGTAATCAAAGCATTAACACCATAATTTAGTTTATTTCACACAATTTTAGTCCAGATCGAATGATAATTTTCGAAAATAATGAAGGGCATCTCTTTTTTGCCATTAAGTTGTAATAGATAAATAATGGGAAATATCCTAAGAAAATCATAAGGTATGAAAATACAAATATTATAAATAAAATTTCAAATAAACTTGTGTCTTTTTTAAGTTCACATCTGTGCAGTGACTATAATTCCTTTTGATCATAAATATTAAAAAAGGAAGTATTTTATATTCATGTTAACAGAGATAAAATAATATAGCTTTAAATTATAACATACATTTCTAACAAAGCTAAAAAAACGCTTCTAAATGTAATGGAAATTATTAAAGTTATTTAATAAATGTGCATAACTCCTTAGAAAATTTTCCTACTATTATTTGTCAAAACCATCATTGACATAATACAGGGTACTCCTTTATTTTATTCAAAACTGTTCATTTAATTCAATTCAAATTATTCCATCAATACAACGCATTCCGATACCTACAACAAATACCAACTTGACAGTATCTACACTAATTCTTTAATGGAACATCAAATTACTTCCAAATTCCTTTTCCACAGGAAAATAGCTACCCGCCACTTCCTTAGTGCAAATTTAAATCCCGAACAGGCAGAGTTCAAAAGATTTTCGAACAAACATCGGCCCGCTTTGATCTACGAGCACAGCTTCATACATCTGCAGAGGATCAGAGCGCTGTTAACTCAACTTTCGATCAATGGCCGCATAGTCAGACCAAATTATTCGATTTGTGGCAACACATAGTGAAAGTGTAGTAAAGTTTATCGAACTTGGGAACCTCACTTTACAGAGAAATCAGATATCGGATTTGTACCAGTCGGCGACTCGATTTGATAATTTGAAAGCGAATGATGGACATAGAGATTTGATTCGGGAAATAATGGACAAATAGCTTCTATGAAATCTGGTCATGTTTCCTGAGATAGGTACAAATGGATGATATATGGCAGGATGAAAAGGGTGAGCGTTAATGGGAATGGATTACTTTTAAGAATTCATTGAAGATGTATGTTTGAAGGGAGATAAATATAAAGATTGGGACGTATTCTCTAAATTCGAATGAGATGCAGCTAGATATTATTCGATATACCGCATATTTTGTTCAATTAGAAATCCAACTTTTTAAATAAAAAGATCGATTTAATAAATGTTCTGAAGATAAAGTTAAAATAAGATAAATAAAAACCATCATTTTAAAATGAAAGAAAAAAAAAACTTTTTTACTATTTCTAAAAAAAATAGTAAGTACTGTTCTTCGAAATTTTTGCCCTGTTTAATCCTTTAAATTTCCTTAGAATTACATTTTTTTTTCTTATCTTGATGAAATAGTAAAATTTTCAGACTAATTAAAATATTCTTTTCTAAAAAATTGTTTCATAACCTTAAGGTACGTTGGAACTTCCAAAAAAATACGGCTTATTGATTAGTAATGAAAATTTTCTAATTCTTCTTTAGTTAATCGTTCTCTCGTATTTATTATTAAAAAAATGTTTCAAATTGTATACACTTTATACATTGATCCTTATTTACTGTAATTTAAAATTTATTTTAATATAATGTACGATAAACACATATTACATGTTGTAAAAAATTAACAATATTTCTAATAAGGAAGAGATTTTAAATTAATTGCGGAAGCATATTTTGTAAAGGTAATAACAATAATGAAGAAAAAATATATTTTTTTTAGCTAATTAAGGACAGTAATATTCAAATTATGCATTTTTTCATTTAAAGTATGAAAAATGTTTTTAAAGATTTTTTGTCCTTTATTATGATTTCAATTTTATTGATATTTATAACCTATATTTTCAAGAAAGTAATCAGCCAAATTCTTAGAGAAACATTTTTAAGAAATTGTGAAGAATTGTTTTCTAAAAAAATACTTAATCACATGGAAAACAAAAGTATGACTGTAAATGTTGAGAAATTAATTCTATTGAAGTAATGATATATAATCCGAACAATGTGTAACATTTCTTAAATATAAGACGATTATATATATATATATATATATATATATATATATATGTGTAGTAATTTACTTTTAACTATTACTATTTAATCAATTTTTTTATAAGACATTCGAAGTCAATTTCAGTTTCATACAACTATTTTATTTTAGCGGAAAGAGAGACTATTTCCATACGGCGGGAATTACACAACTCTGCCTTTGGATACAGATTAGGACAGCATGATTATAACAGCAGAGTGAGTAATCTTTGCTGTGTTTTGGTTTTTATATCAAGGAAAATTCACTTTAAATGGTATGAATGGATGGATTTCAAGGGAATCTAAGTATAGACTTAAAGTCTGGTTGGGATCATCCCTATAGGTTTGGAGAGACGTGAGATCTGCTTATTCTGCAAATTTTTAAGAACGCATGATTGCATAAATTAAAAAGGAAAAAGGAATCGTATCAGGAAATAAGAATGAACACTATCTTTTAAAGGAGAGAATGGGAAAATTTAGGAAATTAAATTATTTTTGTGAGGAATTAATAAGAATTAAGTTAAATCATTATATATATATATATATATATAAACTAGCAATACACCATCTTCTATCTTAATTCGTTAAACTCTAATAAATATATTTTGTATATTAAGAAAGCATTTACTCTTGCATAAATGATTGTTCCATTTACGTAAAGTATTTGTATAGAAATGATCGTTTCTTTTAAAAAACAATGCTTCGTCTTCTATGTCACAAATTTCAAGATGTAAGCATAATTTATTAAATACGATACCAATATATGAGTCTAATGAAGTAATTATTTTACTTTTTATTTTATGTATAAATCGAGTTATTTAATTTTTAAAATTACCTTTTCTTCCTGGGCTGCCTTAATGGATTCTGTGGCCTAAGTAAAGAATTTCGGAGCGCGTTTTGAGATCCTCGAAGCTCTGCCTTTTTCATGTGTAGCAGATTATAATAATTTCCCTCTCTCTTCCCTCAATCTACATAGCACATTCTATGACCTTTTACAAAGTCAAAAACTCATTCTTTAATGTTTTGATATTTAACGCATTGAATGAATCATAAACAGCTTGAATAAGGTGTTCTATGTTGGTAAAGTAATTGGATGTTGTAATTTTTGTATATGATTAAAGAATCCTAATTACAAGATGTTAGGCAATGCTTTTGAGAGTTTGACAACACAACTGAATGTTTCAATCTTCCGATATTTCGGTAGCTACTATGGCATCAATTGCAGTTTTGCCGACATGTCATGCTTTTTAATAATTGCCGCTATACAACGCTTAAAATTTTCATTTTAAAATTTCTCGAAAGCTTCTGGTGAATCATATTTCTCTCTTCAGACCATACTTTGCATTTGACATACAATAGCTTTATAAAATAAATTTAAAGAAATCGAATTATACTGTTACGTTGGGCTATTCGCGGTATCTCTTCACTAACCTTGGGGACTTTTAATTGAGATTGATTGCTTTTGCTAAACAACCTTTGCCCAACCAAAAATGAAACGTGATTATGTAACGCAGGTAGAAATGAAGTGAATCAGGCGAATTAGGAAATATATAAACTCAGAATGAGAGTCACGATAGAGATGTTGAAGTAGAGGTTGAGTGGTTCGAGAAGTAGAAGTAGTGGTTGAGTGATTCCAGTGTTCAGCAACTGTTCCAGAGTCGGAGTTGAATTCGGAGCCGATAATCGTTACAAATTATCGGCTGGTTAATGTATGCTTGAAGTCAAGATAGTCTTAGTGGCAAGAGTCCTTTAGATTATTACTGGCAGATTGAGTTAAAATAGTTAAGGCCTTGTCCGGGAGAGCATTTATAATTGTGGTTATATTTGCAACCAAGTAATAAATATTGTGGTTATTGTTCTAATGTCTCTTTGATCTCAACTTATTAGCTTTTAGTGTTAAAACATTGAGTTTAGCTATGGCACAAGAAGCAAACAGGAATGGGCCACCGTCACAATACTATCAGAATTATATCTTATAAATGATGTGATTGTGTTGTTTATTAACGCCTTTTTAAGATGCAACACGAGGACTGTTGGTGATGGATCTCGTAATTTTGAACTTCTGTCTATAAATGAAGACGATACTTGAGTTGGCACCTCCTTGTCCAAACTTCCAAGCCGCGCCAATGGGGACGACTTAGGTTTAAAGTGCATAAGCGGGTCTTTAATAGTATCAGGGCTTTAACCTATGATTTGACGAAAACAACGGTGGGTGCCGCGAGACCGCAACCATGACCACTAGGCTACCGCAGCCATATATTTTATGAGTGAAAGATAACATATTCAAAACCAATTTTCTAGCATCTATCTCCTTTATCTGAAATGAATTTAGAAACTCGGACAAATATTTCGATACGGGCGAGAACTAGTTTTTATTAAAATTAAAAGGAAAAAGTTAAAATGATTACAAAAAATGATTTGTATTCAATGATTAGTAAAAATGATTTGCAATGTACATATGAGAGAAATGAATTTTACGCAAAATAACTCATTTAAAATATGGATCAGTAACCAGAACCCGTAATTCACGTAAGGCTTTTGAATTTTCATAATTTCAGGTACAAAGCATCATTAATAATGCAAAGACACCGTAAAGTTTCGCATATTCTAAAATGACGGAAATACAATACACATCGAGGAAAAACACAGAATTATACAAAGCAACCGAATATACTAAAAAGATTCTCCATTCAAAAATATCGATTATTTTTGTCACATTTCATCAAATTAAGTATCAAATGGAAGGTGAAATAAATTGGTCTGTGCATTTCAGCTGAAGATCCATTAAATATTCATAAAGCTTATTATCCCAGCAAATATGGGCAAGTGGCCGTGAAAGTGTTTCGATGTTCCTGGAATTCGTTTCATTTGCAATTATAGGGACAAACTCAGAGTGGGTGGAGTGAGATGACATCATAAGTGGCTAATTTGTGAAGTAGATGTTTTCAGATTGGTACGCTTCATGTTCGTGCAGCAAAAATTGTGCATCGATTTTGTCGCTGGATATGGTAATGTGGCTGTTAATAGGATGGTACTCCGTTATGGTTTGAAAAACGCAGTTCTTTTTATATTGGTTGGGATGAAAGGAATAAAACTACTACAGTTAAGAGATAAGTAGAAAAATAAGGAAGTAAATTGTCTACTTATTCAAGTACAAAAAGGAGATAACGATTATAGAAGTGTGTTGTAACATCCAGAAATTTTTCATGTATTTATAGGAAGATATTGATATTCTTCTGTCATCAAAGATCATTAATTAGTTAAATTTTCTTTTCTTGTACATTAATCAAATCACGAGTGTTGGAAATTCTGGGACTATACTTAAACAAACGAATAATTCCCTTTATTGATTTTTTACAGAAAAATGTTCCAGTTAAAGCACTTAAATGTATCTTCATTTTTTTTTTATCTCAATGTGATTACGTGAGTAGAATTATTTGAGATCATTAATTAGTTATTATTCCATTAAGTATATACGTTCTTCTAATATCTATTAAATCTTTCAAAAAGAAACCAATATACATTTAGCAAGAATGAGGACTAACTAAATTTGTATAGCTTATTAGTTCCTGAGCTCACACACAAAATTAAAGCTAAAACATTCCTTTTATGTAATTTTGTGACGCTGGACTGTTAGCGACCTTCTCTTCACTAACCTAAGGGATGTTTTGTGTATTTGAATCGCTTATATTTTTAATTTCTTCCAAACCAAAATGAAATGCGATTACGTAAATTAGATAAAGATAAGAAGTATAGTGAATTGAATTACAGATAATGATATATAAATGAAATGGAACTGGAGGAAAATGAAGGGATATAGAGGATAATTTATAGATGATAGATATTTATCATTTGGTTAGAAGCATCTGAACTAGCTTTTTGAATTGAAGCGGAATCTAGTTAAAGTGGTAGGATAAGAACAAGCATTTGGCGAGAAGTGTTTGAATCAACGAGTGATTAGGTGAGCTCAGATTTCATACTTAAACTTTCATACTCATATTTTGTACTTGTGTACTTAAATAGTAACTATCACCAGAATCTTTCTCCGATGGACTTGCTTCTCTAGTCACGTGCTGTCGCAAATGTTTGGAAAGGGATAGCTACTTTCCCCCTCCAAAAAATACATTACGTAGAAGGTATATGTAGCTTTCAAATACAAGAACTAAGGAAATCTGGTAATAAAATAAATAATAGTATGCAGGTATTAATTGCCGATTATCCCTCGTATTTAATTACATAGCTTCTAAATGCGCAAATTAATGTTTACCATGAATCTATAAATTATATGGAGAAACTAAACAGAGAATAAAAAGTGAGATTTTTGGCGAAAACAAATCAGAAGAATTGCTTCATTATTTCTTTACTTCTAAGGACATATTACACGTGTAAAAGAATCATATTCAACTATGATTTTCTAGCGTTGAAATTTACTTCTGTTGAAATTATGTTCATTTCATATTTTTTCCTTATATTATAACTATATTTTACCAATATACCCATTGGCGATAAATATCTGTATATATTGTTAGTTAATGAAATTTAAGTATCGATTTTTTTCGAGAAAGAATGTTGTTTTCTCTTTCGTAGGAAAAATCCCGACATGATGGGAAAAAAATAGAAGTTGGTTTTGAAATCAGAGAAATATGATTTAAATGAAATTAAGTAGATTCACGCAAACCTCTCCCAAAATTAAATCTTATAAAGCTGCGTTGTTGTTTTGAGAATTTAAATGTATATGTTTGATACTATTTAAACTGAAAACTTTTTCCTCCTAAAGAAGAGAATACATGTTACAAAATATTCTAGAAAATTCATAATTGATTATTAATTAATATTTCAAAAAAGGCATGTATTTTATGATATTTAAATAAGATGCTTATAAAAACTTCTTAAATAAAAAGAAAATGTACTCAGAGGAGAAAAGTAGAAAGCGAAACTTGTTCTGGGAGCTGTAAAGAAAAATCATTTAATGTCTTTTATCATCCTGGAAAGGATACATACTTAAGTTTTTTTTAAGACATTTTATTTTTTGATGTATTTCTATCATTTTTCAATCTTTTCATCTTAAAGCGTTCAGTGATATTCTTTACACATTTTTATACTTTATTTTTTCCTTACATTTTACCTTAAATTACATTGATAATTTCAAGTTAAAGTGAAGAAAGAAATCGATATTTTCTAAGAAATTTTTCTCGATATTTTCTAAGAAATTATCAGATATTTTAAATTAAAACCATCCTCAATATAAAGTAATCTTATCATTGAGTTTCTTTTTTCATGCATTTCTTCGGTTTTGGTAAGTTAATACTTTTTAAATACATGTATGTAAAAAATTCAAAGAAAAATCTGGAGAAGTGTTGATATTTTTTTCCTTATTTTTTGTGAAATTCGAAATTTCTTTCTTTTTTTAATTTAATTTTGTCAAGTTGATATTTTTTTTTATCTAAGGAAGAAGCAATGTTAAGCATATTTAATAGTTGAAGCAGCAAACAAAACTTATTAAATGAAAGAATGCAGTTGAACGTTTTCATTGAATCATCGAAATGTTTTTTAAAAACTTTGTTTCCTTCAAAATATGTAATTTGTTCTCTTTTGACGCAATAAATATATTTATATATCTATATTTTCTATTTAATTTCGAATCACTGCTATAACTGTAAACTCGGTAAATAGCTTGAGTTTGTAAAAGGAGATTTTAGGTTGTAAATTTAATTTCTCTTAAAATATTTATCACATTATTCTTTCTTGAATTATGATATATTATATCCTAAGCTTAGTTTAATAAATTTAAATCAAACTTTATTTGTTGGTTTCACCTTGCTTTCGAAATGGTGCGCTAAAATTAGTAATAATTACCATATCAGAATTTGTGAAAGCATAAATATACATTTTAAAAATTAAAATGAATTATTAAAATATTTAATGGTAAAGGAAATATGTCAAGTGTCTTAATTTACAAATGTTAAAATTAGTGTTGGATTCTTATATGCTGCCAAAAGTGACAATTGTTCTATTCCATTAAGTTTGTATTAGTAGAGCAACGCATGTAATGAATTAAAAAGAGGGCTTCTGATAACCTATCAATGCAAGGTAGGAAATGGGTGTTAAACTAAAAGAAAATGTAATTGATATTTAATTGACGAACTGAATTACATTTAGCCTATTTATTTTGAACTGTGTTCCTCCCCCCTAAAAAAAATATTAATGATCAGTTACAGTTTGTAATGTATTGCAAGACAATAGGGGTTCACAAAGTATTTGTTTTTGAAAATAGATCACTGAGCTGAGGCAAGTTGGTGCTATCGCTGTCCTTTGATAAACAGCTCCGAAATATATTTAATTCTAATTTATAAGTTTATTGTAATTGGTTCTGAGTCGAGTTATCATCGTCATTTTGCATCAATTTGTCCCCGTCGATGGGACTTGGATCCATCATTATAAACCGGAAACCAGGAACCAATTAATGTTTTGTTTCTATTGAATGTGTTACAAAGCAGACGAAGATAATATGATCGACCTGTAAAGTAATGGTGACGATTTTTCTGATGAAAAGATTTTAATCACTTGGACATCTTAGAAATAGATAAAACAAACAATGGATAATACTTCAGTGAGTTACTTCATTTCCGTTTCCCATTCTTAACACTTATTTCACATTCCTAAATACGGGTATTTTTAACTATCCCTGGAATATATCTACCTTCATTGGCTTACTCTACTAATTTAACATCCGTCAGTAATTAAATTTCTCTCATATCTTTAATTCAGTATAAATATTAGTATTTTAATGTTACATTCAAGCCATAAGCCGCTCTCCAGAGCTAGATTCCTCATTACACGCCGAAAAGCAACCAGAAATAAAAGCAATGGGTAGATTTCGATTAACTTAAATCCTAAGACGAAGACGCTTTCAGTGACCGGAGATGTTATAATTTTGTGATGTGAATTTGTGAAGTGATGAGCTACACCATTCCAATTTCTCATTCCTCACACGGGTACGTTTTGAACAACCCTTGCAGAAAAAATTTCTTATAAAATTTCATTAGAAACACATACAAATAGTAATGTTTAATGATGAATATATACATTGTTTTTCAGTTTAAGAAACGTACATTCAACCATTTTTTTCACGACCCTCTAGGCAATTTTTAGTTACTCGTTTTGATAAAAGTTTCATATCTGGATAAAGTATATTAGATGGTTTTTATGAAAAAAAGTAAATTAGAAGATATATGAATTTCTTACGTAAGTAATTCTACATTTCATAAAGTACTTATTAATTTATGAACAAACATTTTTGTTCAAAGTGCACTAAACAGTACAGTTCAGAAGAATTGTAAATAGAACTTTTATAAAAGAAAATTCTGGTAAAAAATAAACTAATATCCCAGAGGATAATAAGATGCAAAAAATATTTTACATTCTACTTATAAAGATATTTATTTTATGTTCCACATTGTCGATGATAAAGAGATTGTTCTTCCAAGAATTGAGTCTTGGTATCAAGTGCGTTATTTTTACTGTTGAATTTTGAAAAATGGGAAAAACATCATATATATATATATAACCTATCATCTATATGTATAACCGAGTCTGAATTTTTTTAAAATTCGTTTACTTATATTGAAGAAAGATTAAGTTCAGCAATTGAAGAAAGGGAGATTTTTATGAAATTCACTGATAAATATTATCTCACGAGGCAAATGAATACGTCATTTGCATACTTGCGTAGGATCTTGTTCTACGTGATTGTAAAAGTCTTTCTTCTTAATTATGCATGGTATTTATACAGGAAAGAAAGGCATTTTATAATTATGTTAGCAAATAGTTTAATAAAATAGTGTTTCAATGAAATCTGACCTATCTTTACAGAAACAAAATAATTTCTTTCATTTTGACGTTTTAATCTATTTAATATGTTATTATATTTCTATTTGTATGTGGTTATTCAATGGATTTCTTGCATGTAGTAATTCTACAGTTTTGCATAAAATATTTTATGGATATTATATGCGCAAAGAAAAGTAATTGTGTAAATCAACATATGTTTTGGATACAATTCTTATGTAAATTATAAATATGTAAAAGACATGCCTTTCTACTGAATATTACAAATATTCCATGATGTACTGAAATATTAAAAAAATATCAACAAGAATTTATTTGTAACAAAGATAATCATCTAAGCCAATCTGTTTTTTATGAAAAAAAAAAAAACTCACAATCTTTGAGTGAAATTTGAATCTGTATGCACAAATTTATGAACACAATATTCAAATATTTTATAGTATGATGATGTATTACAAATTATTTTTAAGATTTTATATGAAACAATAATCATCTAAGTCTACCTATATTTTTGAAGCAAATGTGCAATAATTGTTTAAATTTTCAATCTATATACAGACATGCTTTTCGAGGCAGAATTTATGAATATTCCGCAATATGCTATTATATTGAAGAATTATTATTATTATTTAAATAAAGCAAATAGCTTAATTTTTAGGAATTTATTTTCTTAATACTTTTTTTCAAATATAACTTCCATGAAACGTGTTTTGAGTAATCTGACGAAGAATTAATTTTTAAAGTTTATTTTTGTTCTGCAACATAGTAAATTTGTTCAGATTTTCAAAGCACGTATCTTTCTATCTGAAGGATCATTTTTCAATCTAGTCTAATGAACGTAAGCAATTTTCTACTTTCACAACTTTTCCTTTAAATTTTTCAAACTTTTGCCACCCATTTTATTTACACAGGTAATTTTCCGTATTTCAGCCATGAAGAAACAATGAATTTTAATGAAGTCAGATAAGTCATACTATGTAATAAATTAACTTCTCTTTTTGGTTAAAAATAACAGAGTGTATAAGTTTCTTTCCTGTAGATCACCAAAGAGGATTTTGTGTCCATACAATTACAAAGTATCGTCGATGATCAGTTTTTGAAATAAAATGCCAAATACACGTGACCTTTTTTAATCTAATTTGATATTCCCCAAGCAATGCGTAGTAGTTTTTAGTTTAAATTGTAGTCGTTTCAACGAAGTATAAGTGTCAAAAATAGATTATACGTAAAGATTTTACGATACATAAACATTTAAGAGTCGTAACATTGAGAAACGCAACTGCAGGAATAATTGCATTTAGCTTGAATTATATTCTATTTAATAATTTTTAAACGCTTTAATTTTAATATCTAAAGGGAATTTTATTGTTCTCTTCAATATTTTATCGTTTACTTCAATATTAATACTCAATTAAATAACATGATAATTATCAAAAAAAAAAATATTGGCACCTTTTGTGGGTAAATAATTTGTTTTCTACAAAACTTTTAATTGAACAAATATTTAATCACAATTCTACATATTTTTTTTAAAAATATAGATTCCTAATGTTATGAAATCTGTAAATAAATAAGAAAATATCAACCCTTTAATATTTTATGCAGCTCTCTCAAATATTTAATCTTATGGATCCATTTATCACTCGGTGAATACAGACGATGCATGTAGCTTTAACGTATAAAAAATATTGCGAAAATCGAATACCAAATGAAAAAAAAATTACACCTTAATCAAACCTTAAGTACACACACACACACACACACACACACACACACACACACACACACACACACACACACACACACACACACACACACACACACACATATATATATATACATTAGATCATAAAATATGTAATTTAAAACTCCAAAAATAAACACAATTACTAAAAATATCCAGCTTATTTACTACTTCCCATCTTTTAAATGTATAAAGAGAAATAAAGGTTTTCTTTGTTTAAAAAGTTACTTCAGCTTCACATCAGAGAAAAGTATTTCTAATCTCCGTCTTCATTCAACTTTTAAAGAAATATTTCGCAAATGTAACTGCCGTCTCAGAGGAAAGGAAATAACTGTTGCCAGCAAACTCATTAGAGTACACAAAGAGAGATCTCAAGTTTCTCTTCAACTAACAATAGAGAACTCTTAGGAATCGGAAATAAACTGTCCTTCTCAAAGCACAGTTACTTCTTTGCTTATTAATCAGAACCGAGCTTCATTAATTCTTGAGTTACAGTCCGACGAACTAACAAAAAGCTTTCGTTTTGGGAAAATAAAATTTGATCCCCGGTGCTGAAAAATTTCTTTCTTTAAGAGGGTAACAGACAAACAAAGAATGCACACATTTGATGGGAAAGTCAAAAACTATAAGAAGGGAGATCGTTCGTTTTAGTTTGTGGATTTTTGATTAAACGTTTTGATTGATTGATTGCTTTTAAGCGTCCCAGTTAGAAACACCTTGAGGGCTATTGGCAGAACGCCCAAGGAAACCTACCTCACTCTAAAGGGCTTTGAGCTACAAGCTGGCCACCCGACAGACAAATATCCCCACACTTTGCATCTATTGGCAAATACAATCTTTTAACAAGAACGGGTAGGTTATTTAAGTACATGTTAGAATAAATAACGTAAACAAATATATAATTCCGAAATTCAAAGTTAAATGAAAGCATACGAGTATAAAGTGTTTACAGAGCCGGAAATGTAAGTGACAAGAAAAAAAAATAGCGGTAGAATTTTCTTCAATAAGACGTATAACATGGGACCTGTAATAGGTTGAATGACATAGTACAAGAAGTTTCCACAAATGAAGTATTAGACAAGAATATATACATACATTGAGGAACATTTAAAATAGAGCACCAAGAAAGAAGTAACCTACAATCGCAAAATTTGCAAAGTACTTGAATGATGTCCAATATAAAAATAATCCAAATTTGATGCCATTGCGCATGCCCCCACACCCTGTGGTAATGCTGCAATCGGCAAGCGGGCTCTATATAATCGGTGCATAGTGAAATATTTATAAGCTGAAGGATCACATTCCGACTCTGGGAGGACTTTAATAAGCGAAAATTTAGTTAGTTTTATTAATGTCGCACTAAAAGCAACACAAGGATTATTGACTTCGGAACTCGTAATTTGGAGCTTCGGTCAAATGATGAGGTCGAAATCTGAGCTGGCACCTCCCTCTCCAAATTCATATCTACACCGACGGGAGGACTTTCAGTTGAGATGGATTTAGCTTGCATCAACCCGGGCACACAATGGATTTTTAGTGGAATCAAGGCTTGAACCCACGGCACGATGAAAACACAGGCCGTGATCATGACAACTAGACCACTACAGCCACATTTAGCGAAGAATGCGAGCTAGACCTGTGGGAAGACATTTCTGACAGTGAAGCGAGTTTGAGTGGGACCAGATCATCAACAGGAAAACTGCAGGCTAGTCAACGCACCGAGTAGCTCACCAGGTCGATTGGTCAAAGTGGGCAATCAGAATATATTGGGAGCAGTGGACACGAGAAACTACCGCAAGTGCGGAGGACCGGGCCTGGAGCGATTAGGAAGACGACGAGGTGAGAGGATCGAAGGATTGTGTGACAAGAATTTGCGGATCCCACCTCACTCGTTCTACGATAGTGAAATGTAGGGAAAGTCAGTTGTTGCAGAAACTAATTCTAGACAACTTACGGAAGTGAATTTACAATTCAAGTGCCCTTTTCATGCACTGCTTTTTAACATGGAAATGTCGGCGACTCTGTGTCAAGCTAGAACGACTTGGAACCCCACAGATTAACAAAACATAGTGCTTAGAGATTAATCATTTGGGTACAGATGATGACTGTGTAGGGATATGGAGGCGTCGTAGTGAACGGTACAATTCCACTTACGCTGTTGCGATACACACTGTCCCCAAAGCTTGTATAATGGTATGGGGAGCCATAGCCTAAGCTAGCCGGTCCACTCTAATTGTGGTACGTGGAACCTTAACAGGTCAGCTTTACGTAATTGACATTATTTAACCCCACGTGGGATCTTTCCTACATATTCTTTTTGGGGCAATTTTTCAGCAAGATAATGCTCGTCCGCCTACAATTCGTGTTGCTCTAAATTTCTTACGTCTCTTTCAGAGTCATCTATGTCCCTTCCCCCTCCCCTGGAGTTGTTCCTATTGCTCATTTGTTACACAAGCTGAAAGGTCAGATGCCGTCTTGTCAATCTGTACATGATTTGGGGAGTGACTGTTCAAGATTTGTGTGCCCATTTGTCTCAGGACAACAACCGACGTCTAATCAACTCAATGCTCGACAGTGTTGTGGCATGTGTTGTTGAAGGAGATGGTCTAACATATACTGTTAAAGCTGTTCTGTATTTGTCTTACTGTACGCTTTATAATTGTTTGATTATTTTGAATTTTTTTTGAATCAAGAGAATCTTTCATCTGAATCGTTACGTGTATTAAATTCCATGTGAATTCGATGCTCCCTTCTTCGTGCGCTGTTTTCAGTGTTTGTAAGTGTATATACAAGGCAAACGATTATAAACATACAATAAAGAAAATTGAAATATATCCAGACATGTAACCATCAATTGAAACAATTACTAATTTTGTTGAGCAATTTTATGAGCCGTAAGGATATAGGATTTAAGCTTGAAATGCAATTTGAGTTTTTTTACATGGACTTCAGCGACATAGGCTTCGCTTTAACAATATGTCGATTTAAATGAGAACTTTTAATAAAAAGGCAAGAGAAAAAGTAGTGTTCGTCATTTCTAACATGGGACATTAGTAACGGATATCGTGATTTTGAATCTCGGCTAATTAAGGAAAAACATCTGATAAGGTACCTCCTTCTTCAAACTTCCACACTAATCTAATGGGAGAACTTGGGATCTTGACAGATTTATAGTGCCTCAGGCCTCGCTACACGGCGGGTCTTCAATGGCATTGGGTCTCGAACCCACAACTCGTGGGAAACAAAGGATTCCGACAAAGGCCAATAGGCTACCGAGACCCAATTTTGATAGAAAAGAATAAAGCGCAAGACCGCTTTTGTATTTGTTGTAATTTGTCATGTTTCGGTTATTGAATTCCCTTCAATTCGTATCAAACCGAGGGTCAAGCATGGAATTTTTTTAAAATATATGCTTGCAGTTTGTAATTATATTTTAACAATAAAATAAAAACAACGTTAAGAGGTATTATTCAAACTCTCAAAATCAAACTATTTTCCCGTTAGAGCATATTTTTGTTTAATTTGATAAGATGAATTCATTACTGATAATAATGAGATGTTCAAAAAGTGATAAAATTTCTTGAAAAACATACCCCTTAAAATTGTATTTCCTTGTGCAAACATTATCTTTCTGAAAACCGCGAGGACATTTCGAGGCAAGTTGGAAAAAAATTTGTTAGGTTTGAATTCATATTCTGCAAAAGTTGAAATAGATTTTTTTTCGATTGGAATTGAAAAAGTATTTCCAATAAAATGACTATTTTTATACTGATATGCATATTTATATATGAATGCATTACATAAAGCTCGTGACCCATAGTTTCATATTTGCAAACGAGTGTCCTAAGCGTTAAGATTCGTAAATTTACTATAGAAAAACGGCAAACTTTAAATCGATTATTTTAATGCTAATGGTAAAAAGCATTTTTAGGCTTTCATCTTTTAAAAGTGCTGCAGTGGCTTATATCCTTTTAGTAATATGGCAATTTTCAGATAATCTATTATTTAGGAATTATTTTCATAAACTATGTTCTTTAAATATTCGCACAGAAAAATATTCTAGGAATGATCAGGTTAGGGGAAAGAGAAAACCAATGATTTCTTGAGATAAGTCGATCCTCTAAAAATCTTGAAGCATATCCATAATTTTGCAGCGGCTGTCTTCAATAACATAATAAGAAGTTAAAACACCTTAATAACTATCCCCAGTGGGACGCCTCATTTGGTCTAGTTCAGGGAACGGCCGACCGTAGCTCTTTGAATAGGAGTTTGCGTTTCTTCAACCTTCTGCCTATGCGTATTGTATCTATAGTGTTCTCTGAGGGTTCGGAAATTCAGTTATAATTTAATTGAATTGGAACATATGTACTAGCGTCTTATAAATGAATTAAATATAATTAAATTTTAAAATAATATTTTATTAAATAAGCACCAAGAACATTTTCCAAAATTCTAGTTATAGTTGAAAAAAGGGAAGAGAGAGTAAGAGTGTAAATTGTCCAATAAGAGACAGAGATATTTGACGTTACCACTATACGGCATCTCTGAAACCCTTCTGAACTGTGAGGAAAGTGAACAGTATGATTTAAGATGTTATTCAAAAGATAATTTTACATTGTGACTGTAAGAAACTGTATTCCTTTGAACAAAAGCATAAATATCTTCAGTAAATAATAAGTAGAAATAAATGAACGTGTAAATTACTTTAATAGGAGGCAATGACTAAAATCAAAATAAGCCTTTAATATATGTTAAATCAAGATGACTGAAACAACACCAAATTCAAATTGTATAACCCCGTAATCCCTTAACCAATTGTTGCTTTGATAAAACCATTGTGTTTGCTTACACCATAACAATAATCACCGAAATTTTGTTTTTGTTTATTTTCATACTTTAGTTTCAGTGGTTTGGTTAGTGAAAAAACATTAAGTTTAAAAATAAAATACTTTACTTATACAACACAATACTTATTGGTACTGATATTATTTAGCGATGGGCTTGGAAAGTCTAATTCCTAGCATCTCGAAATTTTGACATTGGTTATTTTTCGTATTAAGCCACATAAATAAAAAAAATATCTTTGCTAGATCTTAGTTTTAAAAGGAACGAAAAATGTTGTGTTAAAACTTTATTTAAATGATATAAGAAATATTAATTTAATAATGACAGATTAGATTGCGACTGCTACTGAGGCCGTGGATCTATTAAGTGCGCAAACGTATCTAAATGGCTCTCTGGTACCTTATATTATCCTGCTTCCTTGACAACTCTGCTCTTCTCTTTCGAGAGTATGTCAATCTCTGATATGGTTGGTAAACGCGTAGCAAACCGAGACCGGTCAAATTTTCTTCGATTCTAATGGACCTAATTTTGAAACGGCGACTGTTTTCAAAGATTAACTGACTTCCCCAACACGGGGTCGAAAAATCATCAAAACAGCGAAGTTTCGTTACTTGTGTACCATAAAGATTCGTTTTTGAACTAAGTACAGCGCGAGCGTTCTCTGATCTCAGCATTCTCTAATTTTTTTTTGTAAGGATATCTAAAGAACAAAGTTTATAAAAATAATTTTTATAGAATAGGTGACCTGAAAATTCTAATTTTACTCAAAGAATATTACAAGATATCATTTCCCATTTAGAAAAGAAGTTTTCAATGATTGCACAAACGATTTCAACGTTACTCCCTAGAAAACAGCAAAAATTTTTATTTATTTTTTTTATGTAAATGTAGGCTCACATTTTTTTAATTTTATTTTAGAAGTGCTTTCACAATTAGCATAAACATATTATATTAAATTTAGTCGTTTTGTATTCTAAGACGAATCGTCAGTACGGAAAATTTTAGTACACCCGGTACATTCTTCTTCAATTTGATACATTCATGCAATTGATTGTAAAACGTGTGAAATAAACTTTTATGCAGCTCTGACATCATATTACATCTACTATACGTTATAAAATTCCACTTAATTAATGATTCTCGACAAAGTATTTCATGCTATATTTTCAGACAGTTGTAGATAGTATCTATTACACTTCAGCATGATTTTCTGTTTGTTATTTTAAAAGTTAAAATAATTCTTAACTATGCTAAAATGCTTTACCTTTAACAGTTCATATTCATGTACTCATATGTTATACTTTCTTGCCATTTGTAAACATTTTATTTTATATATATTAGAAAACGTTTCACGATATTCATTTTCAATTAAAAAAATCAAATTTCCAAATTTATTTCGTGCATCAGTTTTCAAACTCAACTGTTCCCCTAGCCCTCATTTCGGAAACGTTTTAAGCAATATTATACAAATAACATTCATCCCCCCCCACATTAAACAAAAGCGTGAAGGTCCGGCTTGTAGAATACCCCTCCCCACACACACAAACAAACAAACATACACACACACTACATGGCAACACTACATGTCAGGGGTCATAAAAAAGACGCTTTATTTCCGCAAATAAAGCCCTTATTGCACAAACCTTTCATAATTATTTTCTTAAATTTTACATTCTATACTGCTTTGTTTACGAATAGTTAATCCGTTTATCCGTTAAGAATTGCTATAAATACCGCTAAGTGGTCGCGGTAGCCTAGTGGTCAGGATTGCGGATTCGAGACAGGCGTTATTTTCATCGAATTGTTCGGGTTTTATTGAATCGAGTTCTAGCCCTGATGTCAATAAAGAACCATCGTGTAATGGAGCTGATGCACGTTAAATCTGAGTGAGGTCCCATGCCTACCGATGCCATGTTTCGGAAGTTTGGTGAGGGAGATGCTTGCTCAGTTGCCGTTCTCGTCATTTGAGAGTTGTTCAAAATTATGAGAAGCATTTGTGTTGCTTCTCATTGTGACATTAATTAATCAATCCGGGTACTTTTAACACGGGTACTTTTTGAATCATCCTTGTAATTAGAACACTTATATCACACAGCTAATAGTGATTATCACAGCAATTAGAATTGTGAGTTGCATTTACTCACAGTGTATGATTCATACTTCATTCTTGAATCTTATTCTTTTGTTCTAGCATTTACCGGACATCGAAAAAGTTCTCCACTCATCAGGGCCATTATACACAGTTATCAAATCCTGAGCTAATCCCATCTTACTTTTTTTACTTGGCCATAAAATTCTTCTAGTAAAAACCAAACTACATTTTCGAGTATTGTTGGAAGAAGATGTCCCTTTAAGCCGGTGCTCCTTTTATCCCATTACGAAGCAAACGCCTTTCTGGGTTGTTGTTGTTACTCAGGATTAAGAAGGAAAGGAAAAGGATTAAACTGGTAAAAATAAGAATAAATAGGAAAGAAATCAAGAACTTCACTCCTAGAAAAGATTAAGAGAAAGTACTTAGAAGAAAAATAAGAAGAGAGGTATCTCTACGTGAGAAGAGTAGTATTTGATTTTATCATCCAAAAGAATCACGCAATGTAAGATAATACTGTTAGATGCATGAGATGCTTTCAGAAATCGAACTAAAGGTACCGTTCGTTGTTCATAATGGACATATAAGATAGAAGCATAAGATAACTCATCGAATTGTTTCAAATTTTGCATTTGTGAAAAATTCAGAGCACCCTGATTCCTTATATTATTAATTACGAGAATGTTATAAATAGAACGGTAGGAAATATGATTTTAATAATACAAATGAACTTGATATGCCATGGAGAAGAACTTCTTAATTTGTTTTATTTTCTCCGCAAAATGTGTTTTTTAGGATTCTCTAGTACACTTTCTTCAAAATCTACTTTAATCATAATAGCTTTTTCCTGATTATTGTACGTCGCCATGTTGCCTTAAATCCAGGGTAGAAATAACGAAGTGTAAGAAACTTGCGCATTATCTTTCCATTACAGCTCAAAGTTAGGAGGGGATGGTACCAGCTCAGGTGTCGTCCTCGTCACTTAACCGAGATTCATGATTACCAGGTCCGCTGCCAACAGTCCTCAAGTTGCCTCTAGTGTGACGTTAATAAAAACCAACCAACCATTACAGTGACGTCTAGCTCCTGTGCATTGTTTGGTGAAAATTTCTTGTTTATATATTTCTATCAACACTTAAATTTTTGTCCGTTAAATTCGAAATACCCTGTGTAACTAGAGATGGAAATTTGAATTATGAAATTAAAAAAAAAATATGAAATTTAAATTTTATATAATTAAAATTATTCTTAGTTTATATAAATTTATGTTTATAAATACTCTGTAAATTTTCAAAGTTACAATGTAATTAGGCTAGGTGTGTCTAAGAGTAAGTTCACGACGAATAAATTAAAAAAATTAATTCAGTTATTGAATATTATTTATTCATATATAATTTTTATGTATATAAATTAGATTTTTCTTTCCATAAAAAGATATAAAACTATATGGATTTCTCAATGCTAAATTATAATTATAGTTTTTAAGACATATAGGTTCAATGAATTTAATAATGTATCATATTCCTTTTAATTTAATTATCTAGATAATATATCTTATTTCTAGAGATAAAAAATAATTCATATTTTTAACTTTGTCTTAATTCTTATTATAAAATCAATTCTTGATTTGAATGTAGTTTTTTGCATTACTGTAAGTTTATTTTTACAGAAATGAAAATTATGAGTTTGTTTGTTTGTCTGATACAAATCGCCCGTTTCTTTTGTAAATATAGGGATTAGCGATATAGTATGTGGTAACTCGCTTGAAAAAGTACCATCGGATTTGTAAAAGAATTTGAAAAAGAATAGGAAGATGAACGCTTTTAAGAATGGTATTGTTCGATTTGTTTTTAAATAATATATCACTGAAGTTAAATAAATTTTATTACCTACAACGGAATTTAGTGGAAATTCATTAAATCTAAACTTGTTAACTTGCTATCCTCAGAAAGACGAAGAAAGTAGCCATTCCCTTCAGACGAATCAGCAAATACTTGGTATATCGAATTATTTAAACTCAGTAACTGGAACGAAATAATATTTTCCTATTAGATACGAATTATACATTTTTATACTCTATGATTCAATACTAAAAATTCAGACTCAGTGGGTTGAAGTTAGTAATTTAATGACGTCATTCAGTGAATAGCCCAAACCCGAAGCAATGAAATCTTAAATTTTGTGACATAATTTCCTGAATAGTTTAATGCTCATGTTCTATTGTACTTTGTACTCATGCCTTTGCATTCATTAAACTTTTTAACTAACATATATCTTTGTTTTGACTTCTTACATAAAAGAAGTTGACTATCAGTCAGAACCTATTTAATCAGCTAATGTGTATCGATATAACATGAGTACAAAACGAAAATTGAAAAATTTACCTCTGCAAAAGAACATTTGACGTTATAATTAGTTACATAAACTTATTAAATTTATTTGATACGACTTTTTTTTTTACTTCACTGTGATTATACAACTAGAAAAAGATGAATAAAAATTGTGTATTTTGTAAGTAAGAATTGTTGCCATTACATCTTTTTTTATCTCATAATACTTGCTAATCAGACCAACTAATTAAATTGAATTTTTTAGCATTGGCCTTATAACAGGTCAATTGAAAAGTCCCCGACCTACCATAGTAAAACACATTTTTTTTGGCAAAATTGTTTTTTTTTATTCAACATAATTCCCTTCAAGGGTGATACACTGATTAATGCGACCCTCTACCTTTTCGATACCATTTTTATAGTACGATTTGTCCATTGCTTCAAAATAGCCCTCAGTTTCGGCGATCACCTCTTCATTCGACGAAAATTTCTTCCCAGCGAGCATTCTTTTGAGATCTGAGAACAGGAAATAGTCGCTGGGGGCCAGATCTGGAGAATACGGTGGATGAGGAAGCAATTCGAAGCCCAATTCATGGATTTTTGCCATCGTTTTCACTGACTTGTGACACGGTGCATTGCCTTGGTGAAGCAGCACTTTCTTTTTCTTCAAGTGCGGCCGTTTTTCGGCGATTTCGTCCTTCAAACGGTCCAATACCGCTATGTAATAGTCGCTGTTGATGGTCCTTCCTTTTTCAAGGTAGTCAATGAAAATTATTCCATGCGCATCCCAAAATACAGACGCCATAACCTTGCCAGCCGACTGTTGCGTTTTCCCACGCTTTGGAGCGGGTTCATCGTGTGCAGTCCACTCGGATGACTGGTGATTGGACTTCGGAATGAAATGATGGAGCCATGTTTCATCCAGTCACATCTCGACGCAAAAACTCGGGTTTATTACGCTTGATCATCTTCAAACACTGCTCCGAATCATCAACTCGTCGTTGTTTTTGGTCAAAAGTGAGCTCGCACGGCACCCACTTTGCACAGAGCTTTCTCATACCCAATTTTTCGTGAATGATATGATGTACACGTTCAGTTGATACCTTTAGAGTGTCGGCTATTTCATTCAATTTCAATTTACGGTCATTCAAAATCATTTTGTGGATTTTTTTAATGTTTTCGTCGGTAACAACCTCTTTTGGGCGTTCACCGTCTTCGGTGCTCATTTCAACACGTCTAAACTTAGCATACCAATCCTTGATGGTTGATTTTTCTGGGCAGTGTCCGGAAACTCGGCATCAAGCCACGTTTTTGCTTCAATTGTATTTTTTCCCTTCAAAAAGCAATTTTTTATCAACACGCGAAATTCCTTTTTATCCATTTTTTTCACAATAACAAAAGTTGCTTCACTCAAAATGCTATAATTCACAAACTAATGATCCGACAGCTGTCAAATTTATACACGCATCTTTTGAGGGTTAGGGCTAACTAAAAAAACATATGGATTTAATTCTAGTAGAGCCATCTATGTGTCAGGCCGGGGACTTTTCAATTGACCTGTTAATTCGAGTTATCAAATTTACACTGTACATTTAACTTATTTTGAATTCTACTTAAACGACAAAGGGCCGACACTGAGTTGATTGTTCTAACTTTACACAAGTCTTTGATGAGACTTTGAAGTCCATCTTACTTTAATGAGTTAAAACTCCTATAATTTTAATATAAAGTAGGAAATGATGCTTTCTAAAATCAGAATATTAATCCTTACATTGCTTTTGCCGATTGAATCCAAGATGAAATTCTTTTTCTTATATTAATATTTTTAATATTTAAAAAGCGAGTTTGGAATATTAAATTACAGAAATAAGAGTTACGGAACTTTGCTTTATTTTAAATGTTTACTCTTAAAAAAAGTTATGCATAACATGCACATTTAATACATATTAGAAATTTTTAGTATACTGTCATAAATATGGTTGCAAATGAAGAAATTAAAGACACATTTATAAGTCATTTGCTGGAAAATCACTAAACATTACTTGAATCCCTGATTTAATATTTAATCGATAGATAACTATGGTAAACGTTTCCGATAAATTATTAAGTTGTATATATTGAAGCTAAATGTTATAAAAATTTAATCAAACTATAAATTATCAAATTGAATATTTTTAAGCTAAATGTAATTAAAATTGAAACAAACGTTAAAAAATTGAAAAGTCGTCTAGAAAGCCAAAACTCCCCCTACCTAAAACAATAGCCTCATAGGTGGCTAATTAGTTTTCAAAAAGCTTCCGATTAAAAATAAAATAACACGAAATTACTGACATTTCAAAAATGGCTAGTGGTTAACTGACAATATTTATTTGTTGACATTTTCCATTTCCATTTCTTCCAATTTGTAACTCCCATACATTCAAAAATAATATAGGAATCGAAAGGTAATAATTCAAAAATATATTTTTATGTAAAATTATATAAGAAACTAAAGAAATAACACTGTAAAATGTACATTTATCATTTTGAGTACTTTTCACGAATGCAGGTATTCTTTGAAAGTTTGCATTTCTCGTATATATTTGCTACATACATCACAAATACATATGATTTGGAATATCGTAAAACATAACATTTATGAAAAAGTTTGCCAATATTTACCAATAGTTTTTCTGAGATTCCAGGCATCTGTTCCTATATTGAATATACTTCTCTTTCTCTCATGTATATTTCAAGATTCTACATTAAATCCACATCAATAGTTTTAGATTTTAAGTAAAGAATCATTTGATGTTCTTCGATATGCAGCCAGGGATTCGTAAAAATAAATTACATCGTAAAAAATATTTTTATCTATATAATGTCGTAGAAGAAATATTTAAGCTATAAATCTAAAAAAAAAAAATTTAAACAAAAGAATGATAACTGGGAATGTGATTCGGCGATAACTTCTAAAAATTGTTTTATTAGTGTATAACAAATGAATTAGCAACGAAATTAGTTTCGGCGAAAAGGATAAAATTATTTATAAAAAAAATAAGGCTATATTAAAAAAAAATTATATACGTCCTTAATTGATGTTAGAATAACTATTGTGTCGCTGCTTAGCTTGGCATACATGAAATAGAAATTTAGAACAGCTAGGATATAAATTAAATTATACATTTAAGTGGAATTGAAAGGATTATTTTAAGTTTGTTTGTTAGCAATCTGAAGTAAATTAAACCTCTAACACCATTACTTTTATTTTGTGATATTAATAACTTTTTTAACTTACATTTCTTTGCTCTAATGAAATGAAATTTTATAATGCAGCGTCTCCCTATTTAAGTTACTTTTTAATTTTTAAAATGTTAAATTAAAGAAGGTGGATTTAGTTTTATAATAAAAAATATGTCTTATTTTTTTCTTAAGTTTATCGTAACATCGTTTTTAAAGAAATGTATTGTATTGAGTTAACTATTTTATTGTTGAAGACAGAAAATTACAATACTGGCCCTTATATTTTATTAGGCACTCTACATTTCAAATACGTTTCAAAATCCAAAAATTAAAATTTTACCCTAATAATGATAAATTAAGTAGAACTTTAGTTTTTAAATATATGTTGTGATTGTTACTAACTGAAATTCAGCATCTAATTTCATTTCAACCGAGTACTTTCATTATAGAGTCCCAGACGAATGCAGAGTGTTTGTAGCTGAACTTTTATGTTTAAACTTCGCCATCAAATGGATCGCTGAACAAAATAGTTTTGAGTCAGTCTTTCTCATTTGTACCGACTCCCTTTCATTGTTAGTGACATTGAAATGTATTTCTTCCTACAATACCATAATTGTAGAGATCCAAAGCTAACTCAAAATCTTAAAAGATAAAAACGTCACGGTTGCCTTTTCATTTGTTCGTGGACACGTGGGTATTTTCGGAAACGAGCGAGCCAATTTTCTAGCAAAGGCTGCCACCAAGCGTGAAATTGACATTGCTGTAAATATTCCTAAATCCTTCTATGAGAAAGTCGTGAGATAAAGTATAGTGGAGTCTTGGAACTAACAATACATCAGCTCAAACAAAGGGACGTTAACAAAGAGATATTTCCCCTTTATTAAATTGAGATTGTCATGCCATCATTTTTTGACCAATTTCAAAATGATTCAATCCCTCACTGGTCATGGAAACTTTAAAAGTTACCTTAGCAGATTCAATTTGAATCCAGCCACATCCTGTGATTGCAGCGTTGGTGGCGAGGAAAATGCGAAACATGTGATTCTTGCATACTCTAAACTCGTCAGTGAAAGAAAGACACTAAAATTAGCACTTAAAAACATCGACATCAATTGCCTTCTGATTTTTACCAGCTTCTGTTCAAAAGAAATGCACATTTGACTATTTTCATAAATTCATTGTAAATATTCATAATCCATTTTTCTCTTAAATTTTCCCTTTTGTTGTCATTTTCCTTTTGTAATGTGTTTTCATACTTCTGTAGCCCCATACGATACCTAGTGGTGCACGGGGATTTGTTGGTGTTCTCAATAAAAAAAAATACTAAAATAAAATACGCTGTCTTAGTAGTAAGCACCTGTATTTATTTATTTTGTACAAATTTAATAAATTAAAATAGAATAAAGTTTAACAAATAATGTGTAATGGGTTTTCCCACGCAATGCTCTTTAACCTTTGGAGCTACTTTAATTACGTTATTTTAATTGGAACCATGGCTTTTGTAAATTATCATTACTGCAAGAGCAGTGAAATGAATAGAAAATTATGACACACAGAGACTGGTGATATTAGATTAGAAATACGTGCAAGATAAGCTAGAAGAAGAATTGCTGGATTGATGAGTACACACTATAGATGCGAAAAAGTAAAGTTGTCATTTAAGTGTGTATTACTGATTGGGGTCTAGTCAACATAGTTTGATTAGACTTGGATTGCATTTTCGGAATTATTTGCTGTTATTCAGGTAAACAGAATTCTCAGTTAAAGTATTTGGTTAAGGATGCAAATAAATAAACGTTCAATGCTCGTAATACTGTTTGATTATTGATCATTCTAAATTTAGAATAAATTTAGTTATATTGATTGTTAAGCGGTTCGATGACTCTTAATGTTAATAAAGAAGATGGAACGTTACAAATGTAAATGTTCCATGCAAAGCTAAGTGTATTTCAGTAAAGAGAAACTATCTAAAAGCCTCTTAATATAAAACTAATGAAAGTTTCTTAATAATAAGTGGAGGTAAATTAAAGGTTTACAAAATTTTAAAACAAGGCGAAAATTACTCTAGTTTTGAATTTTCATTCATCGTTCAATATATTTGAAAGTCTATTTTAAGATGAATAAAAATCTAATGTCAAAGTGCCGCTATTGTCAAAAGATACGAATAAATGTGCAGGACAAAATATTGAAATCTCGTAAAATATCATTAAGTTTTTCTGTTGATTGATAAATAATATCAAGATTTTTTAATGTTCTTTAAATTATTTATTTCAGTTATTTCTGTATCGTAACATTTATATGGGAAATACCAAATTTAATAATCAAAATAATTTTAATACAATGAGACAAAATATTGTGATTTTTGTCATGTAAAATACATTTTAAGCGGATCACTCTATCTCCTTAATATTAAAAATAACCAAGTTCAAAAAACAGTTTAAAAATTTGACTAGTTGTACAGTTACCAATATTTAAAGAATTGTTATTTTTTACTTTAATGGGAGTAATTTAGAACAACTGAAGAGTTTAAAGAAACATTCATTTATGGAGAAATTTGTAGAAACTTTTAAAATGATTAGAATTAGTGCATATTTGAGTCCCAAATTTTTTGAATAATTTTTTGACGGAAACTCTCAACAAAATAATAACAGCAATACACTAAATTAATGATGGTTTCACCAATCAGTTTTATTAAAAGGCTCCTTAAACACGAGTATGATTATTTTTAACATTATGGGAGTGTTAAAGCCCACCTGTTGAGACCTCTTTGTAAGGGGCAAGTGTGTTGTGTTTTCTTACACAATATCTCAGTGAAAGAGAAACTATCCAGAGAGCGAGATATCTCTGTAATTTATCGAAGGGGAAGTATGCGCTAAAAGTAAACTGTAGTATTCACCAACGTAATGTGATAAGAGTTTGAAATCTAATACATTGTTATTGTTTACCACGTTCCTTTCATTTCTCTGAAGTGTAATGATAAAAAGGTAATTCAGAACCAAAGTAAGATTAAAAGTTAAGTTCTGAATAAAAGTAAAGTAATTCAGTTATTAGCTAAGATAGTAGAATAAAAGAATGTGAATATGAAAATTTATAAAGCAGAAGTGGATGTGAGATATAAATAGAGTAAAAAAAAAGAATGTGTATAATGTTCAGTGTTTGTGCCTACAAAAGGAGATGGAAAATGATGCAGAAAGTAATCTCCTAAAATTTCTATTTCCTTAATGACAATTATATTACATGGTTTGGAGAGATCTTCTCATCAGATGCTTCATTCGGTTATAAATATTATTGAATAGCATACTCCCTTCGATTCTAAATAAGATAACATATCAGACGCGTCACAAAATATCAGAAAAGCAGGGGATTAAGGAATGCACTGTGATTTTTATAGTTTGGTATGAAATAATCATAGATATAACAATTCTAAAGCTCTCCTACCTTTAAAAAGAGCTAATTATCAAATGGTTGATGAAACAAGAAAGAAAAAGGGATTATTTCTTCCTAAAAATTAATGGTTTTATCGTTCGAAATTTTTTGTCGGCTTAAGGACTTGCAATTTTCACTGATTACTTTTTTATTACTTTTTGAGATGGGAATTTTTAGATTCTTACTTTCTACCATTTTTGAGTATGAAAGATATGGTTCAAATTATAGCTTCAAGCCATATTTGTTAGTTTCAAAATATAAAAGTTCACATTTTGGAATTTAAAATTTTGGTGATATTTGTGAATAAAACAACATAATTAATTTACATATTTTGCAATCATAAGTTACCACTGCAGGTTGTAATTCAAAGACACTACTTTTGTTAAGAGTTAAATGTGTGTGAGATAATTGATTTACCTAAAAAGAATAATAATTATTGCAAACCCGTTAAAATACAAATATAGAAATAAACATTCTTAATTCATATCTGAGCAAATTAAATTTCTATAAACTGCTTTAGGCTGGTTTTAATTGACGCATATGAAGATATTTTTCAATTAATGGATTTTTTTTACTTATTTATTTTCTGGAAATTTCACGATTTTTATTGGAAGAGAAAAGAGTATCTCTTCCTAAATTGTTTCATTTCGTTTCGATTGAACTCATGGTGTAAAGAGGCTGAAGCAATTAAACATATTGAGATTCAAATCCCTTGCACGGGCGAGGTGTAAAAGCTTGATGAGGAGGTACGAGGCCATGTGTCGTACTCATCACTTTATCGTGGCTCAAAACTGCGAAGTTTCTTCATTAATAGCCTTCAAGTTGCTGCCTAGTGTCACGATAATAAAAAAAAATTAATCATTTAGGTCGAATAAAATTTTATAGTGAGTCTAACTTATAGTAAATATAATATGTAGTGAGTCTAACTTATAGTGAGTATAATATATAGTGAGTATAATTTATAATGAGTATAATACATATAGTGAGTATAATTTATAGTGAGTATAATTAATAGTGAGTATAATTTATAGTGAGTATAATTAATAGTGAGTATAATATATATTAGTATAATATATAGTGAATATAATTTATAGTAAGTATAATTTATTGTGTTATATATTCAGTGAATATATATTTTATAGTGAGTATAACTTATACTGAGTATAATATATAGTGAGTTTAGTTTATAGTGGGAATAGTTTATAGTGAGTATAATTTATATTAAGTGTTATACATGGTGAGTATGTGACGTTGGGCTATTCGCGGTTTTCTCTTCATTAAAAATGGGGATTTTTAATTAAGAGTGATTGCTTTTTCTACACCGCTTCTTCCCAACCAAAAATGAAACGTGAATATTTAAATTACAAGCAGATAGAAATAAAGTGAAGCGAGGTAGGTAGGAAGTATATAAACTAAGCTTGAGACACGCAATAGAGGTCGAGTGGTTCTAGCGTTTGGCAATTGTTCCAGAGTCGAAGACAGGGTTGAGAATTGTTACAAGTTATCGGCTGCATAGTGAAGTTTAGAAGTCGAGACAGCCTCAACTCTAAGGCATTGGTAAGACTCCGTTAAATTAGGTATTGGTGGAACAAGTTAATATATTTAAGGCGATATTTTAAGTTATAGTAAATATAATAAATAGTAAATATAATTTATAGTGAGTATAATATACAATGAGTATGTATTTTATAGTAAGTATAACTTTGAATAAGATTAACGAACTTTTTCAATTAGAAACAGCAGGAGGACCACTAATGATAGACTTGTTTATATATATTATTATAGAATTAACAAACCATACTAAAGTTATTATAGAATTTTTATCCCCTGTCAATTGATGAGGGTGACACCAAGACTGGTATTCCCACCTTTCCAAATTTCCATATCACGACATTGGGCATCAATGTCATACACGACGGGTCTTTAATGGCATTTGAAATCGACGGAAATAATGTCAAGCATGAGCTCACGACCATAACCATATTGCAATTGTAATCTTCTAGAAGTCAGAAGGTTAGAAAATCTTACACCACATTCAACAATATTAGAAGAACACATCTTATATATAATTTCACGTTCTCAAACTTTTTAAAATTATGCCTTTCTCTCATGACCTCAAATCTGATTTGCTTTTTAATTTTGTGGCTTCAAATTTTTATTTATCCTGAAATACGATACATTTAGAGGACTTTTGTTCATTCTACTAACATTTTTGTAAAATTGTGAAATCTCTTTGAATCCACGTAAGTATTATTTGACAAACAATCGTTCCCATTTTGTAATTTGATGTAATTACTGAATTGGTATGTATCGCAAAAGTTCTTAAATATTAAATATTTTGAATTTTATTTCCTTCAATAGCACAGGCGACTCTTAACACTAATTCCTTTTATTTCGAAGGAAATTTTTCAAATATTTGGAATAATTGTTCTACGACATTCACTTAAATTAATCCAAAATTTTTAAACTGATTTTTTATAACAGATATGCTTTTTTGGTGTATTTAAATTTATTATTAATTTTAAGGAAAATGAATGTTATATAATACTAGTTGCCGAAAAATAAAATCTAGATTCATCTCCACAACTCCCCTTTTGTTGTGTAGAAGAAGGTTATTTACATCGAAAGATATTATGTAGATGTAGAAGTAGGTTATTCGCAGCAAAACTTATATAGTTCGTTAAATTTTCGTGAGCATTCAGAAGTTACTAAAAGGTCCAAGTCAAAAATCAGATAAAAAGAGTCATATAGGGATTTTTTATTGGTCAGAATGAGGAGATTTAAAGGACATTGTAAAATGTAGTAATAAAAGCCTTTCGATATCGCGCCTTGTTTGTTTTAATTTGTTTCATTTGATTTGTTCCAAATGAAATGTCCAACTCTTTACAAATTTTGCTATCGGTTAATCTTTTGTCCATAGGGTTCATTTCGTTTATTGTTTAAAATGTATTCACCCGTCATCAAAATTTCTAAAATATTTTTTAAGTTCTAAGCATTGGAAGCTTCACTGAAAATACTGAAACTGTTCATAAAATTTTTGAATAACTGCGTAAACTATGAAACATAAGAGAAATAAAACATTTTGTGAATTTGCTGGGATGTTTTTATCAAGTTTAAAACAAAACTCCATTGATATTTGTTATTCGTTTTCAATGCTATCTAAGACAAGTGAACAATACATTCACAGGTCTTGAGCATTTACTGCGTTTTTCACGAGCAAGAAATGAAGTATTGGTACGAGATGATTCATCATGATGGTACGAAAATAATTTCGATTCGCAACATGTTTCTTCTTATTCTACTGAGTGGCCTAGGTAGCCCAGTAATCATGATCGCAGGGTTTTCGTCGAGTTATGGGTTCGAGCTTTGATTCCACTAAACACCTGCCGTATGGCCGGGGTTAATACCTGTTAAATCTATTGAAGTCTCAAATCTTCCCATTGGTATGGTGTGGAAATTAGGAGAGGGAGGTGCCAACTCAGGTGTCGTCCTTTTCACTTGACCGAGTTTAAAATTACGAGATCTGTTGCCAATAGCTCTTAAGTTTCTTTTGTGTGACGTTAGGAAAACCAGTCAATCTTATTCTTCTAAAAGTGTCAATGGATTCACAAGGGGAATATTAGAATCTCAATGAATTTTCTTTCCACATGAACTATCCCTTGATATCATTCTAAATATTTAAGGCTCTTTGTGGTGGAAGAGTTGCGAAATTAGTTACCATCAATTGATTGAGTTTAAAAAACTGCCTTTGCTTCCTTTCTGCATAATTTTTCCAAAATTTCTTATAAATTCTCGAATACCGTTTATTGAGCAATTGCTATTATTTTTGTGCTATTGAAAATGTTTGTTTAGATTAATTACTAAGGGTGTTCAAATGAAAAGGGTTGTACGAAACGTGGTAAAAAAGTAACCGTTAACATATTTGCATATGTCGCTGTGGGAGAACGTAGCGAGACATATAGGGAGACTCTCCGGTGTGGACCGGAGCATGCGCAGGAGAGAGCAGAGGCTCCTATAAGGAGTGTCGTCCAATTGACTCGGTAGAACGTGTGAGACAATGATGGTGTTCACAATTACAAAATTCGACGATTAAGGAGAAGCGAGGAATTATCCGATTTCTGACAGAGGTAAGTGTTGAACCGGCCGCTATTCATCGCCGGATAGTGACCGTATACGGGGAAGAATATGTGTCTCCAGCGTCACACATGTGGAATGGGCCCAAGTTCTAGGGTGAGCAGCTGGACCATCCATCCTATGGCCAAGACCTGTGATTTTTATGTGTAGGAACGTCTGAAGAAACATCTGTAAGAAAAGCATTTCAACTCGGCAGACGAACTTAAGGATTCTGTGAAGGAGTGGGGCTCGTCACGACCTCAGGAACTCTGGGAATAGGGAATCCTTCGACTCGTTAATCGACGAGGTCATTGTGCTCACGCCTATGATGTATACTTTGAATAAAGTCTTCGTTTACACTTACTGTGTCGTTTCATACCTTTTCATTTGAACATCCCTTGTAAGTTAATACAAATTAAATCTACGTGTTAAATTGGTGGAGAGTCCATGAATAATTTTCGAACTTTACACACATCTGTTGGACGTGAGTAAAATGCTAGTAACATTTTATCGACAATGAAGATGCTGAAGAGCATTTCAGCATATCATTTTAAACTGCTTTAGTTAAGAATTTATTAGCTTTTCTCTCCAATCTTCCAATACTTTAAGTAAACTTCTACAACAGATTGCGTTAAAGTCCTGATTAACGTAAAGTGCGTGACACTCTTGCAATGAGTAAAGTTTCGTCGCCTCAAATGAATGGTTGCTAAGTAATGCAATTTTCTTTTATATCCCTTATATTAAGAGTACAGTACATCCCATTTTTTAAAAAAATAGACTTTAAATAAAGTTTTAGTTCATCATATATAAATGCACAAGAAAAGTGCATTTTAGGAACAAAAATCTGGTAAAAAATGAAACAAACAATTATTTAATTTTTTGTTTTTAACACATTCCAAAATGTTTTAAAATCCCTACTACTTTACAGATCGCAATACTTTTAAGCAAATTATTTTTTTTTCATTTCTTAAGAAATATTTTTCATAATTCTATGCATGTGTTAACAATACTTAGAGTTACATACAGTTCTTTAAATATTTTATTTTTTCTCAGACACTACGAATAATACTGATAAACAGCTATATGTATACTTTTACGGATTTCTTAAAAAAATAACTCTTTATCTAAATCAATATTCCGTACACAGAACTATCAAGCATATTACGCAACTAAACAGGAAAAAATTTCTGAACTTTATACCGGTCGCAAAAAAAAGTCCTAGTATTTTAAATACATGATCTTTGTGAAAATTAAAAAGTAGAGAAAAAGTATTTTAAAATTTTGTAGGTAATAAAATCTCTTAGCCCAGTGTTAAAGAAAATTTAAATGCTAAAAATGTGTCCAGAACTAGAAAAGTTTGTACGTATATTTAAAAACGACATGCAACTAAACAATGTAATAACAGCGTTTTCGATATTTTGGGTATTTCGATATTTTTAGGGAACTGTGTAAATGCAAAATGCTTTGCAAAATGAATCATGTTCTACATTAATCCCTTAACCTAATTTGGTACTGTTGACAAAACGAGTTTTTAATTCAGGAAAAGAAATAGATTTGCAATAAAATGATAAAAGTTTTATTTACTAGTGTAATTTTCCAACGCGGAATGAATTTATTCGATCCATTCCTATAATTTATTTCGTAATAGTTGCCATGAGTTCCTGTTAGTTGCCATATAATTATTACATCTTTTACTGTATATATTACTGAAACAAATAAATGCCTCATGTTTATAAATTTGTTGGGCTTATATAATTTTTTTATCTCAATTAAATAAGAAAACTACAGTTTCCCTTATCGGATCTAATTGACTCATATTACAAACTGCATATAAATCACGAATGAAAAATTATTATTTTTGGATAATTTTCATATGAATTTATTTTCTATAGATATCACATGGTAGAAAAATGTTTGCCTCTTTTTTTTGATGTTCAATTGGATATGACGTATGTTTTATATAGGTCGAAAAAGGATGAGTCCATAATCCTACTTTGAGGGAAACGAGTGCAAAACTTTAGAAGACGAAAAACCCGACATAATTTTCTATTAGGTATTAGTGATAAATTAGCTGACGAGTATATGCAAAGGAGAACTAGGAAATTATAGTTGTGTTTATTTTATTATATATTTGATCTGGTAGTAACAAATTTATTTGTTGATTTTAATTATCTAATTCTTATAAAGAGAACAAACTATACAAAATTGGAGAAAAACTTGAAAGTAAGCCAGATAAACATGCCATAGATATTAGGATAAAAAACGTTTACAGTCACAATAAGGAAGAAATTGACTACTGTACCCAATTAAAATCCCAAAAATATCAGAATATGTGAAAGAGAAAGGTACAAAGAATGCGGTCTAAAGAAATTGAAAAGTGATTTTTTTTGTCAAGAACATATAAATATGTACTTTAAATCTTGTTTGTCATTGGAAAATATATCAAGAGTAAGGCATAGTAATTTTTCATTACAAATTTATATGGCATCTCGAGGTTTAAATATTTAAAACCGTTTTTGGAAACAAGATATTGGAGGGTTACAGGAGTAGGAAAGTAACACAAAAAAGGGAGTTAGAAAATATAAAAAAGCCTGGTCTATTTCAAAAATGCAAAAATAAAAGATATAAAGCTATATAAAATTACTTGTAATGACTAAAAATAAATGTAAACCAAACTCTGTTCAATAGAGCCATATAGGCAAAACAAAACGTCTTTTCTACCGATTAAGAAGATTAATATTGTACAATTACTGTTGTAAACATTCTCTATGTTGATTAAAAATATGGAAGCATTATCAAACATTTAAGAAAGGAAAGTCTAGCATATCATTAATTTTCGAAATTTAGGAATCTGATGTTCGAACCTGAAATTATTTTTGTCATCAATAAACATCAAAGATCTTAGTTTTACTGGTTAATTAAATCTTTGGGGAAAATAAACAAAAGAAGAAGTAGCTTCCCATGTCATTATATTTGGATCTCGAAATCAATTTCTTTGCATAAAAATTAATTTTCATCTAACAAAACTAATATTTGCAAAAATTACTCTTATCTTTCAGGTAATATCTATGGTAAACATTTTTGTTCTTAAAATTATTCTCCTTAGATGTTCAAGGAAATAATTAATTTCCTGGTCTGAAAACCAAACAAAATTGTGATTTCATCCCCACACATATTTTTAATATATGAAACGAAATCTCTTAAGAGTCTAAAAACATAATATCTGTTAAGAGGCTTCAAAACTTATTAAAATCATTGGAAAAAATATAAATACTTTTGCAGAGTCGAAATTCAATCTCCTATATTTTGAATAATTAATCTTCATAAACAAACACAGGAGGAGATGGACTTATTTTTGTAAGCTGATTTTTAATAACTTTTGGGTAGAATTTCGTTTTATTTTGAAAATTATTTTTGGTACTCGTAGCAAAATTCATTAAAAATCTTATGAAATCAATTTGTTTTTACTATTTTACATATATTATGTATGATTTGAAGTTTTGTCAGTCTCAATTATGAGCCGTTACTTACTACTTATGAAATATTATGAAAGTTGAAAATAAACAATCATTAATACATAAAGAAAAAAGGTAAATTTCAGATATTTGATGAATTCTAATTTGTATTTCTGAAACAAATATTAATACTTCAATTTTTGAAAGAAGAACCAAGTAAATTAAAACTATTTTAGAAATGATAATGATAATAAAAAAGGACTTTTTATATTATTTTCAAACAAAAATTTAAAAAAATTAACGCATTTTATGGTTTACTCTATGCATTTGATTTTATTGTAAAATATTAGATTTTAGATGTCTGATTTAAGAATAAAGAACCCTCGTTTATTTTATAATTCAAAACGTGCACAGAAAGAGTTTTAATTAAATTTACTAGAGTTTTACATGTTTCTACAGCATAAAATTAAAAGAATTTTCCTTATTTACGTTTACTTCTACTGTTGTTTAGCACTTGATTTTTGATTTTTCAAAAATCAGTTGCAAAACAGAAATATTTTACGACTTTCGGCTGCAGATCGAAAGTCATGAAATAATAGTTTTATATATTATTTTTTCACAATTTGTTGCCAAAACTGGATTCTAGTACAAAATAATACTATGCTAAATCATTGCTTACTTATCAAATATTTATAGGAAAAAGTCAATGCTCTCTCTTCATACGGAATTTATTGATCACTCGTAAAAGAAGAGAGTAAGTACTTGTTTTTAAATATTAAAAATGAGTTTAAAAAGTTTGTGAAGATGAGATAAATAGACAGATGTCTACATCTATTTATTTAAAAATTAATATGAAATTAGTTTATACAAAAGCACTTACACGGAATGCGTAAAGTAAGGCTGACATATTCCATTGTCCCTCAGATTTCATTAATTCAATGCATACATTTTGGATGAATGTAAAAAATGAAGTTCTATTGCCAACAGGAAATGGCAACACGATTCATAAGAAAAAGATATTATTCTAAAAGCTTGGAAACCAACAAATAAAAGGGGAAGTGAATGAATTATAAAAAGAAATTTCATAGTTTTAAATTATATATGTCTTATTGAAAATTTACATTATTTTCCAAGACTTCTCTTTAAAAATATTTTGTCCATCATATAAATTTCTCGTATATTTGTAGTATTAAGAAGAGAACATTCTGTATCTTTAAAAGTAATCGTAACCATTATTAAATAGACAGTATACTAATACATTAAATTGTTTCGGAATAATGATACTTTGTGTTAAAGTCGGAAATAGGATGTCCCCTAGGTGATTTGCGCCTTCTGGGAGCGATGACGGTTTGAGAGTGGCGATTTAGGTTATAGTAACCCTAAGCATACTCAATTCTTAAGTCACGCAAGTTTGGCGACCTATCTAGTAAGTCGCGAAGTTTCATCGCCAATCGAAAAGAGGACACCCTATTCTTGACTTTAACCAATACTTGGTATTTATATGGAATTTGTGACATCTTTGTATTTTTTGTTGAGAAATATAAAGATATTGAGATGTAGTAATATTTATGTGTATTCGAGTTATATGATGTGGAAAAACATTCATTATTACATTGCCAGCTGTGAAACGGACTGAAGGGCTATAACTTCATTGTATTCCCTTCTTAACTTCAATAAATGGCGATATGTTATAAAACATTGCAAATCTGGGAAATAGGTATATTGAATGATGTATAACACATTAGGTTTATCTCAATATTTCACGAATTAAAAGTAATTGTTTTTAGTGGTTTCTCCAATCATTGAAGAAAAGCGTACCTTAAGAAATATCCCACTAAGGTTGAATTTATATTCGTTTTTTCCTATTGTTTTTTAAAAAAAGTTATTTTCTTAAAATTAAATAGTATATTTAGGTTAGACTATAGGGAGAAATATTTGAAAGCCAATGGGTTAAAAATAAAAAATGCATAAATATAGATTTATAACTAAATTGAAGTCATTAACAAAATATTCTCTTTACTTATCATACACGCGCGCGCAAAGTTACTTCATTTAAATATAAAATTGTCATTAATCAGCATCTTTAAGCATAAATTAATGCCTTTTTGAAGACATTAATTTTAACACTTTTCAACTCAGGCTGACAGAAACCCATAACAAAAAATATAAATGCAACAGGAAGAACGATTTGTTATGAATTTTTAGCGCAGAATATGTTTTGTTTTCTCAAATACCTAACGATGCATTTTGTTATTCCCTGTATCATTTTTCAAAGTTACACTCAACGGACAAACTCGGCATCCATTAAACTACCGTTTTATCGCATGGAATTTTTTTTTTCTTTCTATCCCATTATTTATACATACCGATAAACTTCAAGTGTAAGAAATCAAGCAAATAATGATTTTTTTTTTGTGATGTTGTCATGTAAATGTTTCAATTCAGAAAATTAACAGCATAGTAAGAGTAAAAATAATGATTTTAATGCGTTTCTTCCCAAAAGGTTGTAGAATTTGAATTTTTTCGTAG
Source organism: Nephila pilipes (assembly GCA_019974015.1). Lineage (NCBI taxonomy): Eukaryota > Metazoa > Arthropoda > Arachnida > Araneae > Nephilidae > Nephila > Nephila pilipes. The sequence continues at coordinate 106,995 of BMAW01031854.1, read as the reverse complement.
ATCTGCACGTTTTTAAAATTTATATTTAATAAAGAAAAGTGCTGACATTCGAATAAAGGATTTTTATTGTTCTACAGTAAATATACATCTTATAGTGTTATGGAAAAAAAGATAACATTTTATTGAAAAAAGTGCGGAAAGATTCTGCAGAATAAATATGCAACTTTCTTTAAAAGTATAATTAAAGTAAAATTCCTGTTTAGAGCAAAAAAAAAAAAAAAAATGACTCTCATATTCGAATTCTATAAGTTCACTGATCAACAACAATTACATTTATATCAAAAGTTAAATTCCTTATTTTTTTCTTATGAGCACACAATTTATAAATGATAACTATTATTGAAAACGAAGCAAAAAAATTACGATATAAAGAAATTGACGGAAACGTAAAACAATAATTTTAAAACACTATCATGTATATTATGAAGAAATTCAATGCAATGTATTTACACAGACACAATATATATATATATATATATATATATAAACATACTGGATTGTAACGAATTTGTATTTGATGGGTGTGATTTTGGGTTTTGTTCTCCAAAGATCCGTTATGAACTGGGATTTAGGTCATTGATTGAATCCATACTAATAAAAAGTTCTTATGTTGGCGTTGCATGAAATTTAGAAGAATAGAGTTCCAAAAGAAGTATGAAAATGAAAATAATACATTCCATACCAATGCACCCCATTGTTTTGCTTCTAGAATGACTGTAATGTACTATCAAAACAATTAACTAATGTTTCTAAAGTAACATAAAATCATATTTTTATGGGATCTGTAGTATTATATTATCCGAAATATTTTTATATTATTTAAATTCAAAATGATACTATTCATTTAATTATAAGCGTAGAGGAAAGTGATCTAAAACTGGGTACTACTTTTTCTTTTCTAGCAGGTATTAACATATATTGGTTTACATATGAAATAAGATCAATTGTCCTTACCAAATAGTGTTATGCCGGTTTCAATATTTGAACGAAATTTTCAGACAATATACACGAAATGGTCGTAAAATTGAAACAAAATTTAAGGCCACTTATTGAACCAACTACATAGCATACCCTTTTGCTTTGAATTCAAGGTGAGTGATAAAATGTTTACAGGGGTTGTTGTGCTAGATTTTGCTGGATTCGTACCATTTTTAAATTGTTCGAGTTTCAGTTGAAGCCAAGTTTTGGGTGTAATTAATCCTGTAGTACAAAACTGTTACACGCAGTGGGGCGGTAAGTTCCAGTTCACAAATCTTCAACAACCCCTGAAACGAAACTGACACCTGCAGACTTAGCATCAGTGTACCTTTTTTCAATTTTTTCAAGAGGACATCTGCCCTCCTCCGAAAAAAAAAAAAAAAAAAAACCCAACAGAAATGCGGGTTTTATACACATTTAGAAGTCATTCTTTAAGACTTCATAAGAACAGTATAAAGTTACCTAGTCTAAAAACCCACCAGATAAAAAGAGAAAACTTATCAGAAGAAAGTAGAACCTAAATCAAAAGAAACGACAAGAGATCGGAAGCCAAGTAAAACTACATGAGAATAAGAGCAAAAAAAGGGCTGGATTCTTCCTCTTTAGAGAAGACAGCACATTGGCTGTTTTCCACCCCCGTTTGAGATGTGGGAAAATTATGTAAGCAGTAAGAACCATTCTGAACCCATTTCTAGTTAATTTTTACAAAAATTAATTAGTTTTCTAATTAAAAATTAATTAGTTTTCTAATTAATTTGTACAAAATCTTTATTAAGAGCATTTAGAATACAAATACTAAAGCTAATCAAGCCATTTGAAATCATTTTTATAACTAAATAAAATTTTGGTTATTAATTAATTAGAAAAACTATTCTTACCTTTAATACTCAAAATATAAACAATGTTGCAAAACCAGAAATACTAAATATTGTATATGACCTCAAGAAAATAGTTTAAAGTTGTATTTACCCACCTTAGGTCCGCAATGAGTCAATAAAAATTGATGGTTATTTTGCAACATTTGTGGAAACTGTGCCCATGATACCTGCAGCGGATATAACCTTGATAACGAAGATGAATTTGTTTGCAGATTATGCAATCTCATGATGTCTCAAATCTGAATGCATTAACGCGATTTTTTTCAAATATATTCTCAATTTTATTTCTCTAAATTTGAATATTGAAAGAAAACGTTTCAAAAAGGAGGGCAGGGAGATGGTGGGAGAACCTGTGATACCCTTACAAAAGAACAACTTAAAATATTAATTTAAAATAGCTCTGATAATTTCATTTTAACGTTTGCCAATGTTTTCTTTCCCTTTACGTTCTTCAAAAAGTAGAATTATTCAAAATAACTGTTAATTATGTAAAGTAAGCGTACTTCCATCCCCAAGACTCCACAGATGCAATTACTATCAAGAAAAGAAAATAAAGACTTCAAGTTTCTAATGCATTTTTATTCTCTCTTGCAAAAACATTCGAAAATTCGAAAATACAAAAATGTTACCGATACTACCAATAATTAGAATAAAACCACACGATTCTGCCGTAAAAATCAATTATTAAATTAAATGTTAAAATAAGAGCAAATCACGAATTATTAAATTAGACAATAATATTTTGTTTAGATATTCATAAGAGCAGTAGTCGATAAGATATTAAACTAAATACTTATCTTTTCAATATAAATAAAAGCTAAAAGTAAACTCTAAATATATATATATATATATATATATATATATATACATATATAATTTTTAAAATCATAATATATTACAATATAAATATTTTGAGCCTACTCCATGTATCCTTTATTTTATGCTCACGCATTTTTTCATTACAACATATTAGGACAGGTTAATTATCAAAAATTAAATGTTATCTGGGTATATTTTGTGGTCCCCCTTGGAACTCGGTTTTACCATCTTCCACCACAAAGAATGTAATTCCCCACCCATTTTCTTAAATTAATGATCAGGAAAAGATAAAGCGTATCATACATATAATATTTTTCAACAGGTTTTGTGTGTACGATTACCAATGATTTTATTTGTTATGGCTTTATAAGGTAACAGTTCCAACGATATGCTGGAATATTTTGCCAACTAAGTTATGGTACTTGATTCTACCCCACTTTTCGCTATGACTTGTTTTTATTTAATTTGTTAATTCTCCAAATTTAAGATGAAATAACTGCATTAAAAGATATTACAGTAAAATTATTTCTAGCTAATATAAGGTTATTGAAAATAAATTTTTCTATTTGGGTACATATAATACTGCTACGAAATCCGAAAGTTTGTCTCGCCTTACATAAATTTTATTCTAATTATAAAACCTAAAATTTCAACTTAAGTACAAGCATAGACGAAGTAAATGAAATAGTCCGCTAAATTTAAAAAATAGTTTTTATTGATTCTCTAATAGGAGAAATGCTCTCCAACAGTCATACTTTACTTTTGCGCGAGCACTATCAAATTCTATAATCTGTCTAAGTATCGACTCACCGGAATACGATACTTCATTTAAATATTCAATAAATCAGCTGGTGAGATTAGAACGTTGGGTTCTAATCTCACCTAAGCCACTGCATCGACTCCCTTCAACCACAATGCCAGAAGTTAAAATGCTCCACTAACTAGCGAGAATGAGACGTCTTTTTCAACCTGAGGGTTAAGGCACAGCAAAAAGCGATCGATCAATTTTTCTTCAGACCCACTGGTCCAGGGTTCGAAACAACGCTATTGCATCAAGGTCAATCGACACTTTTCCACGGGGTCGGAAAACCAATGGCCGTCTCAGGACGCAAACACTAGTTGGCAGCACAACCTATAACTACTGATTGCATATCTCCCTGAAGCAAAACACTTGCCTTTGCATGTCTGACTAAGTCAACCACCCATAAAATTACGATTATAGTGATATTCTGCTTCTGGCGCACGTCTCGTCGAGACTCTTCACTCTACACCAGACAGCCGATGAATCAAAGGGAAACTGTCCCAATCGAAAATCAATTCAACAGGGAGGTGTGGTATAACAAATGTAATAATAGCTAGAAAAAGGAACCCTTCTCTACAAAATACAAATGTTTCTCTCTTTGTATCATCACGATAATACTGGAGGGGAAGAATGCCGTGACTCATTTCAACAGCAACGCCAGAAGATAAAACGCCTTACTAACTAGCCAGAAAGAGTCGTATTTTTCAGCCTGGTTGGTTAAGGCACAGCAAAAAGCGATCAGTCAACTTTCCTTTGGATCCACTGGACCAGAATGTGAAAAAGCGCCTTTCTCAAAATCATAACAACTCTCTCCCCTCCACGGAATAGAAAAACATCCCCCGATGTTTCGGAGAAAACGTCTTCCGTCGAACCTCTATAAACGCCTAAATACTTCATCGCACATCATACTAGCACTATTCTTATTATCGAAATCTTAATTTTCCATTCAAGTCTCTGTCCCTTTATACATTTTAATTATATCTATTCATACAACTTCTGAAGTTTATTTAATATTCATCACGTTCCATTCGATTGGCAAAAGCTGGTGACATAAATATAAACTCAAGAAAGAAACTCCAGTTGTTATTTGAAGCCAAAAATTAGCAAATAGCAAGTGTTACTATACATTTGATTATACTTATGTAAACGATGACTGGCTTTGTAAAGAAATATATATTTTCTAGGTGAATGTTGATTGTTCTTGGAAGATTCTTAAGATTTTCAGTTACTGGTCTGCGATATGCAGAAAACTTCTTAAATGTTCATTAATCACTGTCTGAAAAAGACACAAATTTCGAATATTTTAGACTCGCATTCACGAAACTCTCCTTAAAAATATAAAGAAACTTTTTAAAAAGCGGGAAGTGGAATTTGTTTGTGGTCTTATAAAGAAAAATTACCAAAAGTTTCTCTTTTCTGAAAGATGATGTGTTCCCTTTTATTTCGAAAACATGTGTCTCATGATCTAAAGCATCATTTTTCAATCTTGTCTTCCAAAAGCGCAAACAATATTTATTTTTTCCTTTTTTTAACTTGTCAGAATCTTTTTATTCCTTTTTTATTTACATAGATACCCTTTCATTTTTTAGCCACGAAGAAAAGATGAATTTTAATGATGTTCTCTGATAAATTATCCTGTGCATCAAATTAACTCCATTCTTGGAATTAAAGTAACAGGGTCAATAAATTTCGTCTCCGAAGACTGTGAAATTCTATTTTGTTTTGATAGTTTTAAAGGAATGTTTAAGATTTGCCTTCAATTTTGAAAAGTTACTGTAAAAATCAAGTAAGGTAAAGATTCTTTTTCTTTTCTTTTTTATTTATGTACCAAAATATTTTGATTTCATTTTTCATTTAAGATTTTTTCACTTTTCATTGTAATATTTTTCGATCATGAAAGACTAAAATTTATTTAAGAGAAAAAAGGATTATTATACAGAAAAAGTACAGTGTTTTAAAAGAATAAATATTTATTGTTTTCATTTTATTTATAATGTTATTAAATTGATTATACACTATGATTAATGAAATACAAATTATGTAGCTAGTATAACACACAAATTGCAGTTTTGAAGTATGTAATACATCTCAAAATATCACATTCAGAGAATGTATAAAATATTATTTACTCATTCCTGTATGCGAATCATTCATTTTCAACCTCACTTTTTCTACATTTTATCCTGAGGTTCTCTTATTATTTTTTAAGTATTAAAATATTAATGCATTCATCTTGTGTTTAGCATAATATATTTCATAACTATTCAGTGCGAAAAATTCATACAACCAACCAAACGGTCACTCATGAATTATAAATTTTTAAGACATTATATTTGTGCGGAATATATATTTTACTTTGGTTACCTCCGGATATTAAATAGAATAACTGTATTTCAACGTACATAAAAAAAACCTTTTTCATAAATCGTATTCCAAAAAAGAGAAATATAACTTTTGTTTCATGGACGTCATCTCACTTATTCGATTCTCTACAATTCCAGACAAACAAATGATAACACGTACATATGTATACATAAATGATAACATGTATATATGCATACATAATGCATATATAAATGATAACATGTAAATATGCATACATAATGCATATATAAATGATAACATGTATATATGCATACATAAATGATAACACGTACATATGCATACATAATGCATACATAAGTGATACCATGTACATTTCCAGACAAACAAATGATAACACATTACATATGCATACATAATGCATACATAAAGGATAACATGTACATTTCCAGATAAACAAATGATAACACGTACATATGCATACATAATGCATACATAAATGATAACATGTACATATCCAGACAAACAAATGATAACATTTTAGCACCATTGGGGAGAAATTTGTCTCCAAGAGTGGAACTTCTGGATGTAATTTTTGAAGGAAACTAGGTAAGAGTGGTTTTATTGGTTATCAATTTTCTTCATAAATTTGCCTTTGCAGTTTAAAGATTCGTTCATCTTACGTTCAACTTCATTAAATAGCCCTCTAGTGCGACGTTAATAAAACCAATCAATCTGCTTAATTAACATTCCTTATTCAGATCCACAGTCTCCAGTTCCAACATAACCGCATTAATTTTGGAGACTACACCAGCCGTAGTATAACCCTGTACCATGAAAAAACTTTTGTCGATCTTCAGTTTTTCAGCTCTTTCCTCTTCCAAGTACTGTATCGGTTTTAACCGTTAAATGCTTATTTGTTTATTCTCCAACGGAAAAATCCACTAATTCAGCAATATCTTCTACTTCAACACCTAAATTAAACGCGTTGGCAGGGCCACTAATTGCTTGAATTGCATCAGTTTGTTAATGATATTCAAACGATTCGATAGATTTTGTGATACTTCTTATACCTTTTTTTACATACCTTGCATTTGCGTATCTGTTAATTAACTACCGATACTGTTCCAAGCCGATTTAATGTTTTTAATACATTTAAAATACTAAACGATTTCCAAAAATCACGAGGGGTCACTACATTATTTTATGTTACTGCTACATCTTGAGATTAAGTCGTGCACAAATAAAGTGTTTTGAATACAGCTTAGTGCCCTGATCCATTGGGTGTAGAACAGCAGTTGTGTTTTTAGAAAGATACACTACGTTTACTTCTGGATGAGATCATCAGGATGCTGGAGATGGCATGGAGCATTATCAAGCAGGAGAATCAGCACATTATTTTGCATCTGATTGTCAATACAAATCTTAAAAATTTTTCCATCTCATGAATCAGATCCTTTCACTGCCCAATTATTATCGATTGAAACTCTGTCATTCACTTAACCACCACTTTCACTCTAAATTTACTTTTTAAGATTATTGAAATTGTCTAAGGTGCCAAATTCAAGTCACATGCTATTTCTGTAACCGTTTCACCAGTTTGGTTTTTATTTTCATTTCAAGACCGATAGCTTTCCTTCGTTTCCTAACAATTTCTCCAGATGATGCCTTATGTTTTATTTTCGTTAACATGTATACTATTTTGGGTATGTACACCTTATAAAAATATCAAGATTGCCCTCAATGATTGCTCGCAGGAATGAAACTGAATAAAAAAGTACATAGTAAGCCTATAGCATGATCAATGTGGTTGTCACCATTCGCATAACATGCGAGCTTACATAGGGGGTTCCCCAAATTGCAGTAATTCGATTGATTGTGAAAACGAGGGGTCGTACGCAATAGGTCGTAAAGTGAGGAGTATATGTACTGAATAAATTTAACTTTTGCTATTTTAAGATTTAACATTTTACTTTTAGGATTATATTTCTTAAGTACTTGTTTCATATTGTGTGCATTATAAGCAATCACAAATTTCTAATTTATTCGTTTTCATCGATAAGTTTGAAATATATTAAATAGAATTAGCGTTTGTTTGGTTAATTAATAAATACTTTCTTTTAATTATAATTATTCTGATTAAAATATTTGAGTAAATAAAGTAAGTTACACTTAGCTCTGTAATTAAATTTGGTTAATTACTAAACATTTTCTAAAATTACTCATAAGCCCAGTTTGCAAGATTTGTTAATATGTTATTAGGTTCTGTAAATTATACGCATATATTCCACAAAATATTACAAAAACATTTTTCATTTAGAATTTAAGAAATTTTTTTTTTCTATTTATCCGAATGGAAGTAAACATTTCCATTAATCGAATAATTATTTTAATTTTTCTTTAAGCATGTAATTTTAACCTTCCTCTACTCCTTGGTACTTTCCTTAAATATAACTATGGATTATCGTATATTTAATTAATTATGATACTCTTAATTAATTATTTTAATTTAAATATTTCTGTAATTAGACACGTTAACGTATCTTAATTTATTCATACTGGATAGCGGGCTTATTAATGTAATATTAAACTCACAAAAAATATTTTCCTGTATCCTCTAAAACTTTCAAAAACATTTTCATCCTGAATTTAAATAAAAAAATAACAATTTTTCTCTTTTTTTTCTATTAATCCGAATAGAAGTAAATATTTCTCTTAATCGAGAAGCTGTTTTCATTTTACTTTATAGAAACATTTTTAATCTCCCTCTACTGTACGGAACTTATAACGAAGCATTCCGTAAATGTAACTACCGACACTGTGGAAAGGAAATAACTGTTGCCACCAAACTCATTAGAGTACACAAAGAGGGATCTCGAGTTCCTCTCCATCCTGACAATAGAGAACTCTTAAGGAATCGGAAATAAACTGTCATCATCTTAAAGCATAGTTACTTCTTTGCTTATTAATCAGAACCGAGCTTCATTAACTATTTCAAACTCAGTCCAGCGAGCTGAAAATAAGCCTCGCTTTTACAAAAATGGAATTTGATCTCTGGTGACTGAAAGTTTCTTTTCAAAGAATGGCAACATCGAAACAAGGATTGTAAGTATTTGACAACAAAATCAAAATTTACGAAGAGTCAAAGCTATTTCTGTTGGCTTATGGATCATAAAAAGTTTTTAAAAGAAAAGAATTCTCTTCGCGTAGAATGCGTTGTTTGTTTTTAATGTTTATCGTTGCATTTTTCCAAGTTTAGATTCCTGAGGTTTAATTAAAGTCCAAGCAAAGCAAAAAATGGAAATGCAATGTTATGGAAAACATGTCTTAATTTTTTTTACTGAAGAATTAAATATGTATCAGCTGGTTTTTTTTAAATTTAAATGTTGGTACTTACTACTACTATCATCAAAATGAAATGGCCATTTAAAAAAATAAATAATCAAATTCATTTTAAAATATTTTCTGAACTTCAGTAGAATAAGATTTCTTTATCTCTAATATTCAAAAAATAAATTTATAGAAAGATATTAAAACGTGTTTAATTTTGAAAGATTTATCTTCGAATGATACATTTCAAAACATACAAAACAGATGGTATATAAAAAAATTTCAATTTAAAATTCACCCTTTCTAAAAAATTAAATTTTTTAAAAATTAAATTCTGCTGGAAATATATATATATAACCGCAAATTTAAAAATCCACACACTGTGAGTCATATGAAATTCGCATGATCTGTTTTTTCTCTTCATTTTCAATTCCGTTTATTATGTTCGTCTCTTGAGATATGTTCAGGTTTTAGAATTTTTAGAATATCATTAATAAATACGCAATAAAATAAAGCTGTTTTTTTTTAAATTTACATTCTTTTCTGTTGCACGAACTATGAATTGAATGATAAACACTGGGAATTCACAATTTACGCAGAGCAAGCAAAATATTAGTCCATCATTTAAAAATTAGATACCTTTATGTGCTATGAATTATATATATTGTTTCAGAATTTTAAAACACAGAATTTGAAAAAAAATTATAAATAAATTGATGAAAGAGCAAAGTGTAAAACTTACTGAATTTTACTTTGAACATCAGTTCTCCATTGTTCTTACTAAGAGAGAGGATTTGTGGACAGACCAAATACCAGATTTTGAGGAAATAAAAATGCCAAAATCATTCATCAATGAGAGTTGCAATCTCTCAAAGTCACGGTTTAGCTTGTGATTATATCAGAAAAGGTGCTAGGTCCTTAATTCTTTGAGGATGGTAATGGGAATATTGTCACGATTACCGGCGAAAGATATCGCCAAATTTTAAGAATTTTTGGGTTTTCACCTGTTGAGAATGTACACTGAACTGTAGAAGAAGCAATGTGGGAGACTTTTAACTCAGTATGATAGTCCATGCAGCTAGCTGTTAAGTTAAATATTCGGAGAAAAATTAATTTTCGGAAATGTAGAGTTTCGTTAGCTATTACGTTCCTCTGATCTGATGGCATCAGATTTCCTTTTATGGAGATATTTGAATCAGAGAGTGCTTGTTGAAAAAACCTAATCCCTTGTTGAGTTGAAGAAACAAGGGATTAGGTATTTCAACCCTTCAGTATTGTCAGAAAATTCGAATGTTAACAGAGTCCCTTGGCAAGACATTATAAAGTGCTATAAAAAGAGCTTATCTTTGTGATGGAGAAAGCTGGGGACATTTAAAAAATACTATACTTCCTGTTGTCATATATTTGCTTCATTATATAATTCTACATCCATCTTAAAGTTTAAATAGATTATCAATAAGTTCAAGATTCCAATTCAAGATATGTAAAAGCTGATCAGCATACTGCATTATCTTTTAAAAAATATGCGATTCCAACTCTCTCTCGAATCCCCCTTCGCTCAGTTCGTCCTAGTTTATGTTCAAATAGTAAATTTTTTGTTTAACGGGTCACTCATTCCGATTCGTGCACTTTTCGATTGTCGCAGATACGACTCCTGTTATTCTGATCATGGATCATTGCCAACTATTAACAATACAAAATAATAATTACGATGATTCTCTCCGATTTACAATATCCTTCAGCTTGTCGTTATCATCGACCTCCTTTCTTTTCCCTTTTAATTCTATTTCACTTATATATCACTATTTCTAATTCAAGTGACCACATTTCTTATCTTCATTTGATTAACCTAATCAAGTTTCATTTTGGTTGGCAAAGAGTTGTAATTTTATGCAATTCAAATTACCAAAGTGCCTCCGAGGTTAGAGAAAAGAAAACCGCTTAATACCCAACGTCACAATTTTTAAGCTAAATCTCAAAAGATGCCTACATAAGAATGTTGGAATATTAAAAAAATATTGTAAAGTAGTTAGTTAATTTTTAAATGGTAAAGTCACTTTGATCCTCCTGTCTCAATTTCATTGTTAACGAGTCCGGAAACTAGTCTTTTAATTTAATGCCGAGAACTGTGTTACTTTTTGTTTCAGGACAATATCATTTGGTTTCAAGAGTAAATCTAAACCAGCGTATGAATGGCAAGACTCATAAGATATACAATACAGTTAAAAGAATGATTATTTTATTGTATAAAAAGAGCACAAATAAATAGAAAAATTCCGAAAAAGGATAATAGGGAAAGTACGATAGTTGTTTTTGTATCTGACGTATGAAACTTTCTCATTTATGACATTTCTCAGTTATTCATTCATTGAGCTAGACAACTCGTTTAATACAACAGCCTCTAAAGCAGGGTACACAAGTGATACTCGGGGGTACGTCTAAATATATGCTCATAATCATTTCCGAGCGTATGATGTTACTTCTAGGAAAAGGATACATTATACAAATGATTGAGAAAGTAACTACATTCCGAAAGAAAATCATGTTGAATTTAGAAAAGGGGATGTTAAGAAATATTTCCATCATTGTGTGATTTTGCTTCTGAAAATAAAGAAACTTCGGCACCAGTTAAAAGTATTATACTTAGACATCGGCAAAATTTGGAGCAAAGGTTTTGTAACCAATTTGCACTCCTATTCAGTATTAAAACAGAATTTCAATGGATCATTATTTCGCTAACCAGAAAATCTAAAAGCAGATAACCTTTCGATTGCATTTCAAAAACAACTGTTTTCCATGACAGGAAGAACAACATTACAATTCCAATCTAATGAAAAATATTTTCGTAATCTTTCGATGAGACTGAAAATAGGATATCTAGATTTCGTAAGCACAGAAACGAATGATTCTGTATTTGGTTATGCATACCTGTGTGAAGCAGTGCTTCATGAAATGACAGCAATTAAAACCAAATACAGAAATAAATTAAATTGAACTAGATCTCGAATTGCATAAACAAAGGAAATAAAACCAGATAGTTCAGATATTACTAAACAAATATAATCACATTCTTAAAAATAAATACGAATGGAAAATATAGATCTATAATTTAATTTAAATGTAATGTATATTTTAGAAATAAATAGCAAATAATCCTATTTTTGACAACACTCATATATATCATACATGATATTATATGTTTTTACATGAGATAAAACTAAGAATTAATTTTGCCTTTAGGTCACTACAGTACTTGATTTTTGAACAGCTTTGTATTATTTAAAATCTAGTTAAATTCGACTGCTTTCAGGGAATAATACTTTTATTAAATATTTGACAACTCGTTCTAGACATTTATTTTTTCATTCCTGCAGATTTTTTATGGTTACACTGTTTTTTTAGTGTATTCTCTCGAAAATAACTTAAGTCATGGATTGAATATGCAGTTTTTCCTTTTCTAATTAGTGCATAGCATTTAGTGTTATTTTCCATTTGTATTCTTTTGTAAACATACAAGATGTGTCTGGAAAGAAACTGGAATAAAATGCTATAAAAACCTTTTTTTATTCTTTATAATCTTAATAATATCTCCTACAATATGCACCCCTTCACTATTTCTACTGTGCTCTATGCAAATTTTTCATTGGACAAAGTACTGAAAGTCATTTTCTGAAAGCCTTTTCATGGTCTTCGTCGCTTTGTTCTTTACAAATTGGACAGACTCAAATCTTGTTTCTTTTAGAGGTGATTTCACCTTAGGGAATAAAAAAAAAACGTCACACGTGATATGGTCATTCGAATAAAGTTGGATGTCCCTAAACAAGGATCTTATGCTTGCTTAAAAACAACTTGGCTACAGACAATGTAGTATAGGATAGGATATTATCCTGATAAAAAATCCATGACTTGCTTTTCTATAATTTGCACAAACAATGTAGAACAGATACTTTGTCGTTCCCTTTGGTTTCAGGAATTGCACGAACACACAATTGTCTGCCCTTTTGTATCAAAAAGCTGGTTTTATTATTGTTTTAATTCATAGGTGATGTGGCAGGCTGTCCTGGTCGTGGGTCATCTTCAATCTTTTCCCATCCTTATTTGAACCGTATGAACAACACAAGAACTGAAGTGCACGATAAAGATTTATAGCCGTATTTTTCTTTCCACAAAAGATGAGTTCCTGATGATGATCAAATGTAGGAAGGAATTTCACCTAAACGCTACACCCTTTCAAACCTATATTTTTTCCGATGAATTGCATATGCAAGGTTAAATACGAATGAAGGCCATTTCACAAACAAGGGGTCCGTTGTCGAATTGAAACATGGATGAAAAGCGGAGATATGTCGTTTGACCTAGTGATGTTTACTGATGGTCTATATTACATCGATCAATCCGCTTACTTTTTAATTATACCTTTTTTATCGACTTAGTTAAGTTCCTAAAAACGTTTTCTACAGTTATTGATCCAAATTTAATATTCTGTTTTTAACAAATCCCGTCATCTCAGGTATTTTTTGTTTTCTCATTAACTGAATCTATATGAAACAGCATAAATATTTTGATCCCTGATTAATACAGAAGCTTACAATAAGAAAGCATACGATGATACCAAGAAAAAGAATAATCTTTCGTTTGTGAACCAAATCGATATTTTTTTTGTTCATAAGCCCATTATAACATATAAAGTTTTAGTTGATAAAATGTTTAAGTAAATTACGATTATCTTATTAATTAAAAAGGCAACATAAAAGAACTTACAAGGAGTGAACTAAAACCTGTTTGAGATAGAAACTTTAAAATTATGACTGTGGTCAAAATATAATATTACCTGATTGATTAATAGCATCAGGAATACGAAAATAATAGATTATTTGTAACCAAAAGCAAAATCTAACAACATCAAAATAAGACAGAATGATAAATAATATATAATGATATATATATATATATATATATATACTTATTATTAAATATAGAAAGATCATTTAGGTAGTGTTAGGAATACAGCTTTTTTTTACACAAATTTAATTATCTATTCAAAATCTCGTGTATTTTTTGAAAGGTTTTATATTTCTCTAAATTCCTACATTTAGATTATGCCTATTATTTATTGGCTTTCTCTGTATATCCACGAAAATTTTATACTATCACTAACTATTACGCATGCCTTTTAAATCCAAAGTTAATCTAATTTTTTTACTACACCATAAAATTCGTCTTAGAATAAACAATATGTTTGGCTTTTTTTTCAGATGTCCTTTAAGCCCCCTATTACTTTTACCCCATTACGAAATAAACGTCTTCGTTGGTTGTTGTTGAAATGTAGGATCTCTTGAAGAAAAGAAAAAGAGATTAAACTAGTAAAAAAAAAAAGAAGGAATAAAACCTGAAAGAAATCAAGAGTTTAACTCCCCAAAAAGATTAAGAGAAAGTACTTAAGAGAAAAACAGGAAGAAGTACATCTACGTGAGAGAAGAGTGCTTCTTGATCTTATCATCAGCATGAATCAAACAATACAAGATGAATGTATGAGGATGTGTCTAGGAGTCGAATTAAAAGAGAGTTTTGATTAGAATTAAGGATAATATTATTGTTGTTAGCGACGTGTGTACGAAATTCCTCTTGAAAGAATTAGATTGTAACTTTTTTCAGACATAGTAAAGAAATAGTTGATTGCATCCTGACCCATTAATCTATACTTAAAGGAAATTAATCTAATCATTGGTCATGCTAAAAAGGAATTATGCTGTTAAAGTAATGAAAAAAAATGTTTGATTATATTATTAGTTGTTATTTCGTACGAATGATCCCCCCTCCCAATACCTCACGGCTCCCGTCTTCCGGTTATTTTGATTTCATGAATGTAATTTTAATACTACGGACTTTCTACTACCATCCACAAAGCTATGCAGTTTTATCTATTTGAATGCGAGAAATATATCCGAAAGAGCGAAAAATAATGAAGGTTACATAGAAATTACATTTTTATACTGATTCTTAAAATATTTTTGCATCGATTTTAATGTTTCGTTTGTGGACTTTTGGGATTAATGCTTCTACAGAAGAAGTAAGCAAGAGCCAAATGCTAGCAACCGACATTGTTTTCATGAAACCTTCTCTTTCGAATGCAGTGCCTCACGCTTCTGTAAACAAGTGCGAATATTCTTAGCCTTCATTCACATTAGAGGTTTTTTTTTTTGTTTCGCTGGTAAAATGATAAGTGAACAAGGAATTATTGTTACATTTCACTTGAAAATTAGAAAAACCGCTAATAAAACTTATAATTTATTGAAGTGTATGGCAACGAATGCTTATAACATGCACATGTTTTGGAATGGTTTGAAACGTTTTCAAGAAGGCCGAAAAGATGTTGAAGCTGATTCACACCCAGGTTGACCTTCCTAGTCAGAAATGGATACAGAAAATCAGCAATTTTGTTCAATCTGACAGACGGTTAAGTAATCGTGCGATTGCTGAGACAGTAGAAATTGGCAAAGAATCCGTCCGAAAAAATTGTTCCACCAAGACAATGCGCCGACTTATTCCGCATTGCCTGTCATAATGTTTCTAGCCAAGTATGGCATCCAAGTGTTAGATCATCCCTTTTATTCGCCAGATCTTCAGCTCAGAGACCTCTATCTGTTTCTTAAGGTGAAATCTGCATTAAAAATAATAGGATTTGAGTCCATTGAATTGATGAAAGAGAAACGGCAAGTGTGCTGAAGTTGCTGTATTTCAGTACTATTTGGAACAAAAGAAGATTCGCATGGACCGCTGTACGGAGAGAGGAGGAATATTTATTGAAAGTGATTATAAGAAACTATATATGTCATCAAAATAAAAGGCTTTTAAGCTTCAAACTCGTTATTGAACAGCCATACCTCATATAAAATAGTTAGGATTCTTAGACTAAAACAATTGTGTGTGTAGGCTGATAGTATTGCTTGAGTGTGTATGCGCTGTTAATTGAATTTTGTGGTATATTCCAAAAGCAAATGTAAAGTGCTTAAGAAATTTTTTAATGTAATATGTGTGATAATTCAATGTTTTATGGTATAAATTCAATTGTTTGATAATAATTTTTAAAAATTGGGTTAAAAACAACATTTATAAACATTGCAGGCTTGAAATATAAACACGATAAAAATTTAAATACCGCAAAGCAATTTACGAAAAACAATATATAATTATATATGTATTCGATGTCGATTTTAAAACTTATTCCCATCAAAATGAAAAGTTCCGAGACATTTATTTTGTGAGTGAATTTTCACCAATACTATGAGCTCCACCTTAAAATAAGGATTCATGGTTGATTTAACATAAGAAATGTAACAAATATTCAAAACTAAAATAGTTTTTTTTTAGTGGAAATTTTTTTATTTACATCGGTCCTTATATTTGCTGTTGCAGTACCTAGTGCTTTGAATGGTCCCTTTCTTAAATATTCTTTATTTCTTCTCTGTTTCATTATAATCTTTCCTATATCCTTCAAACAGTCTCATTATTAAATTTGTTTTAAAACTTTACCATCCAGCAAAATAATAACTAGCAAATTATTTTTATTACTTAATTATAAGTTTTATGTACAGAAGAATAAACCTGCTCATGTACCTACAGGATCAGTTAAATTGTTCTCTTGGCACAATAATAATACACATTCAAGCTTCGATACCGATGAATGTCGATTTTGATTCCAGATTTCATCAAGAAATGTCATTTATTGGTATATATTTAATTGGGAGCCGAGCTCTCCAAATGCTGTTGTTTGTAAGTGTGTGGAATGGATTAGATAAGACCTGGACAACCCACTAAGTCATCTGAATTAAGATTTAAAACTTTTATTATACATACAAATACCAAAGAACGTTACACCATAAATCGTTCGTGTCATATTATACTACTATGAGAATACCCATGATATACCTGACTCAAATTTTATCGCAATTTTTCTTTAATCTTGTTCATAAACGATTACAAAACTCGTTTTAAAAAACGCACTTGCCATCTAATGAGATTGGGTGATACACAATGTATAACTAACCAGCAAACTTACTGAAGGGCGTGGGTGTACATTACTAAATGTAGGGAGGGAGTGCGACACGCGGAACATGCGAAATAGCAGCAGTCAGTCTGTTTGCAACAAGCCTAATATACGTAACGCAGAAACGAATTGTTCCGGACAAAATGATTGCTCGGTGTCTTTTGATTACTAATAATTTAGCTCAGCGTTTTGTTGTAACTGCAGAATAGTTTTTTAAATTGTATTTCCTGTAAATATATTTAATTCAATAAAATGTAATTTCCCTTAATTTATAGCAGAATGTTCTTGATTTATTGATTTCCCTAATGAAGTTCGGGAGGATTAGTCGCTTCCCAAGACTGGAAAGGTAAAATTTGTTGTAGAATTTGAAACGGCCCCATCGATTTCATCTGAGTTGCACACACACACACACACACACACACACACGTGTGTATGTGTGTGTTTGTGTGGTTCTCCTTAATAAAGTGTGTTCTTAAAGCGGTCCGGAAAGTCTTTGGGTTGGACAGGCTTGGATTAAATAATGTAGCGTGTTGAAGGATTAAAATGCTATGCAAAAACTTCATAAGATATATACAATTTAAAACGCTAAATATTTAGCAACACACACACTAACAGTTCAACTATACAGTTACATATAAATTTAAAGTGATGACTGGAAGTTTTGAATGTCTCTTAGCTCTCATGTTCCAAGGGATTCCACGTGATCTCCAATGGACGAAGTCTCTTTCTTCTCTTCAAATATTATACAAAACTAGTTAACATTTCAAATATTCGAGGATGCATGAGATTAATTAATCTTGAGATCTAAAATGTTTAATTATTTTGTAACATCGAAAATGAAATTTATATGAGGTAATGATCTTTTTGAAACAATTTTATGAAGCTATTGTGGCGTGTCGGACATAAAGAAGCCGACTTATAAGAGATGAAGATGAATGAGATCCGTTAAAAGAGGCATTATTGTTTCAACGTTACAAATAATTTCTTTTTAACGTCACTTTATTATTAATACTCTTACACCTAGGAGATTCTGTCCCTTAATCTGGGGATTGGAGGGTTCTTCAGGTACCCCCATCCAGGATTTCATTCGCTTATACTAAAAAGTCTGCGATTGCGATTTATTATTTAGTCAAGTAGTAAATTGTTTTCTAAACAATCTTTATTCAATTTTAAGATGAAAAGGAAAAAAATTCTATTTATGAATACACACATATACCAGTATATAAAGTTCACATTCTTCACTCATGAATTCGCATTCATATCATCTTAGATAACAGTCCAAGATTCAATTATTTTAAGATATGCATACAAATATCAAATAAAATAAAATCTTTTAATTCGTGAGAGATAAGAAAGAAATAAGAATATTCTCAAAGTTAAAAATTCTTCGACATATTGAAACAAAATTTTAAATCCATTTGATCATGGAAATATAATAGGAGTATGAAATGAAATCTTAACTTTAAGGTATAATTATTGTGACAGGATTTTCAGGGTTTAGGAAACTTATTTTAAGTCTTTCCTCAATATCTTGCGTTTGTTTTATATTAAAAGAATGTATACGCAGCTTCTCAATGAATCATTTTATTTTTTTAAAGGAAATGAACACAATATATGCAACAACACTCTTTGATTCATCTATTCAAAATGAAATATAAATTCACTTTGAAGTTTTACTTACAAAAAAAAAGAGAGACGGAAATAATAATTGATTGAAAAATCAAGAAAATAAACGAAGAATAAAAACTCTCTTTGAAAGCTAATGTATTTATCTGTCTAAAGTTTTGTTTTCCAGAACTTCGCAGTTTTAATGGATTATGACATTTTTTTTAGGAATCTTTTTGTTTTCTCATCGTTTATCCATCTTTCAGCAAAACAGATTTTTATTTACTGCGTTACAAGCCTTTCATAATTTCATAATTTTCAGAATGCATAACTTTTATTGTCATTATTGCTTGGAATTCTGACATATTTGTGAATAAATTAAAATAACTAACTGATCTTAAATTGTAAATTACGTTAAAGTGACAAGATATTATTTTGAGTGATCATTTTGTAATTAGTTTAATCAAACTTTCAAATTTAATCCGCGAGAAAAATACATAATATCTTAAAGTGTGATGAGATAATTGTGTCTAACTGGAAAAACATGATAAATTTTTTTCTCATCAAAAGCGTTAGCTCATATTGAGAAATAAACAGCTTGGGGGCGTTTTTGGAACGAAACATTTTTAAAAGCTTTTTATTGTAGTAGATACTCATTTTTTACTTATTCATTAGCTTTTGAGAATCTTTGCAACACTTTTTTCCTGGAAAAACATTGTTTTTATTTCTGAACTGATGCGGCTTTGTTAAACTTTTTTTGATTCATGTAAGAGATTGGTATTGCTACAGGATGTGCACTAAAGTTGACTGATCAAAAAGTTTTATATTAAATCTGGCTATTTTAGGTAAAGTCCTACAGGTTTTGTGGTGAGTTAAAATTCACTCTAAATCAAACACTTCAAAGAGATTGACAGAGTTTCCATTCTCAAAGTATTTAAGTACCGTCTTTACATTATGTCTTAGCCACTTAAGACCCGCGTCTGACACGGCATGACACACAGGTGGATAAGTGATCAGACAAGCGAATATCCGTGTCAGACGCGAGTCTTCGCTTCTTCTCGATATTGATATGTTATGTTTGAAATTATAACTACGGCTATGGCTGTTTTCCTCTTAAGTAACACTTAATGGCTTTTCATGCAATATTGTTTTATTTGACAGTGTTATCCAGTAAAAGAAACGTGACTTATGTTTATTAAATTAGAATTGTTGAAGTCTAAAGAGTAAGGTTGAAGAATTGAATTTAAAAGCAGCAAAAAATTTAATACTGAAGTTGGTCGATACCAGAGATAGTGAGCACAAATTATCAAAGAGAGATTTATGCGTTAGTGAGCAAGGATCTGTGATGAGCAAGAATCTTTAGAAGTGAATACAGAGATATTTTACCAAGGGTAAAGGACTCGTACACAATTTCTATATATCTTCTAATGACTCGAGCCTGACTGGTTAGGTAAGATAAATACAAATTAGTATATTAAAGGTTAGATCTGACGAATACAGAATACCTTTCAACAAGGTAAGGATTGAATGTTGATTATTCATAGACATATGAAAAATAGATATGATTCACATAGATATATAATTAAATTTGTTATCTGAAGTGTATGATTTCTTTTAATTAGAATATTTATATGTGATTATATATGTAATGAATAATGATGGCAGACTGTCGGTGAAGACTCGTACAATATGTTGATGATTGACGAGTGAAAATGATTTTTATTTTCAACTTTTCTTTTTTACACACTTAGTGTCTATTACGTGCTATATATACTTATTGGTGACAGTATATGGAAACTTTTGGAATTAAATGTTTGCGTTTTTATTCGTATGTGGATTTCACTTCCGTTATTATATTCTTCAGCTAATTTGAAAGTCAATTTGATTTTATTATCTACGGCTCTTTTCACTTAAACTTTTAATACTTACTGTAAAATGTGTTTATTTATTTTCCGGTTTTTTTAGAATCACATCCTCTACTTCTAGCGGAGAGGACTACCCTGATTACATACTACCTGAAGAGAAGAAGGAAAGGTTGTATCGGCAGTTTTCTGCATTACAAGGGATGAAAAAAGATAAAGAATGAGAAAGAAACGAAATTCGATTGCCAGGAAAGTGATGTTGGACTAGGTGTTACACCATTATTCAAACGTTATCATAGAATGAAGAACATTTAGAAAATATGCGTAAGAGAGTGATGTAAAAGATTACCGTGATTATCGCACAAATACTCGTAATATAGTTCAATTCAATAAATTATCTAAAAACTAGATTATTTATATTCTAGATTATATATATATATTATTATTATTATATAAAAAACTGAATAAGAGCTTTTGAATTTTTTTTTTTATAAAAATAATAAACAGGACTCTTTTGCAATTGTCTATTAATACTACGTATAGATATATGAGTAGAATGAAAAAGAGATAAACACCTATAAGGCAAGTGGTTTAACCTAGGATATTATATATATATATATATATATATATATATATATATATATATATATATATATATATACAGAGAGAGAGAGAGAGAGAGAGAGACATTTTCATAACTCAACATCTATTTAGCTGTACAATTTTAGAGCTCCAATCGGATCTTCAATTCGAAGCATTTGTTCTGTAAAATAACGACATGCTAAAAATAAAAAAAAAAAAAATTATAAAGAAATATATTTAATCCAGTTTTGTAAATATATTTCACAGGATCAATACGATTAATTAAAATCATGTGCTTTGGGATATATATCTGTATTTAGCTGTATTTTCAACGTGAAATTTTTTTTCGAAAATTAGTACATGTATGTAAAATTTCAATCATATCATTACTAAGAGATGACCATTTTAAAATAAATTTACTGGTAGAAAGTATTGACTTGGAGTTTCAGTACGATGATGAATTATTTTAGAAAAAAATTATTGTTTAAAAAAATACACAGAGCATGTTTATCATTAACATTAAAAATTTATAGAATTTTGCAAATTTTTATTTAGTGGTTTTTATGTTAGGAGACCTAATACCTTTTATGACACTATATTTAGATTACATTAAATAATTTCAAAATAATATTTTTGTACTCAAAAGATTCCCTGTGATTTATATTTTACTTTAGAGTTATAAAATTCTTAAACTGTATTTTGTACTGAATGTTGAAAGCATCAAACATGTGGCTTCGATTAATTTGGTTATCTTTTGAAATATTGTTTGAATAAAATGATGTTACCAATGATGCTTTAGAAACAAAAATGCAGTGCAAAGTTTGGATTCTGTTCCTTCTCTTTTTAATGGTTTAATTCAAACATTTGTGGTTAAATTGCTTTAATTTATTTACAAATTTGAGTAGAAATTTCATGAATAAACTAATTTTTAAACGCGAGTTCTTGAGAGAATGAGAAAGCAATTTAATAATTCAATAAGTGTAAAGTATATTGCTCAAATCATTCTGTTTATAAGAATTCATGTTAAGACGATTTGAACTCAGATTTATGAAGATTCGGTCAGCTACGGAGATTTTCAACACGTTTGTTCTCCCCCCCCACTACAACAATGGTGTTGATATATCTTTAATATGCAAGAGTAGAAGGCATTACTTGTCAATGAGTCAATAATAGAATGGAATAATACTAAAAACTGAGGTTTTCTATCTTTTAAGTTGAGAGTTTTAGATATACAGATTCAATCACTTTTGTAAAATGTATAGGAAAATTTATTTTAAGAGAAAGGGTTTTAAATTCGGCCTTTCCCTTGATTTTTTCCTTATTTTGTGAGGTAATCGAATACTTACAAATAAAAATTAATTTTCTTTAGAAATATTACAATCGTCATTTCTTTTGGTTGATTAAATGTTTCTTATAAAACAAATCAAAGGAGAGAATGTCCTTCATTCTTCTCATTCAAATTTTGCATAACTCCTAGATTATATATAAATATACATTCCTTTTTTTGCTTAAGAACTAATTTTATGTTGCAAAAACTAATATTTGTTGAAATTACCTATCATGCGGATAATAATGATTCACAAACATTTCATTTCTTTTTGTTCTCGTTAGAAATGCAAGAAAATAATTAACTTCTTGCTCTGTAAACTGATGAGTAAACAAATGTTTGATTTCATCCATTTTTAATATCTTCATAGATGTAAATCGAAACTTCTTAATATTCTACAATACTAATAATATTTATGAGGTATTAAAAGTTCTTTATTATAAAGTTTAGAAAAGGCATATACTATATGAAAGAAAAATACTTTTTATTTTCATTTTCGAAAAACCAATTTTCGTAAACAAATATACCATATGTATTTTTATTCTAATTCTAAATTTTTAATTTCTCGCCGATTCTTCGATTTATCCATTTTCAGAGGAAATTAGAACATTAGTTTTACGAGTTTTTTTATTTGTATTAAAAATTCAAGTTGAATAAACAGATCTAAATTTATTTTTATCTTATGAATACAACATGTTTTTAATTGAGAGCTATTCACGTTTTAGGTGAATGAGACATGTATTAGATAATATTTGGAAATGATTGCAAATGTTATTAATAATGAGTTCTAATTACTTTTGACAACATTTATCATACCAGAAAAAATATTCTTGTATAATATTAAATGATTAAAATTTTTAAAAAAATGAGTAAAATATTTTCTGCACTAAATCAGAAGAGCTAAATTTCAGGTACACATCATAAAAACTTAGAATTATGAAAATAAAAATAGAAAACAATACATTTTTGAAATTTTTTTTATTTTGATTCCTTTTCAACGTTTTAATGAAATCTTCTAAATAAATGAGGATAATTATCATACAATATGAGATTTTTTAATATTTATTCATTGTAAATTTTATCCCAAGAATCAAATTAATACTGTTTATTTGCTGAAAATAAAACAAACATTTGAGCGAAACTTATCAAACTGTGCATACATTGTTAAAGTAAAGTATTTTCATCAAATGTTATTTTTGTGTTTTGTGTGATGATTAAATGTAATACATATGCAACAGTAGAACAACATACTTACACATGTTAAATAAATGCTGAGATAGAGAGACAACTGTGTATATATCGGGAATTATATATACTAAATGTTAGCAGTTCATTGTATTGTATAACATAAATGATATATTTTACATGAATATTCAGCGCATAAACATTTTTCCATGCAAAAATGTAGTCATGAGTTGCTTAGTAACGTGCATGTTTCGTAAAACGAAACGTGTGTTAACAGAAAAGGATCAAAATGAGTAGAATCCTTAATTATACATTTCTGGCACATTCAATTTAGACTTATGTTAAATATGTAATTTCATATGAGTGCATATGAGAATATTTTAACCATGAGCCTTATTTTTTCAAATACATAGTCTAGAATGCATTAAACTCCTTAGGTGAGGAATAAAGAGGCTCACAGTATAGATTAAATAGAACTGAGCCTCTAGCAACTCCCAAGGTGTAGTATGGAAATTATCAATTGATTGATAGCTTATTAACAACACACTTAGAAGCAGCACAAAGGTAACTGGAGATTGCCCTCGTTATTTAAAACCATAGTCAAACGACAAGAACTTTGCCTCTACAAGTTGTCATACCATGGCAACCTGAAGACTAAAAAACATAGGTATATTTAATACATTAACCTCACTATATCACAGGTCGTTAGTGGAATCAGGCTTAGAACCTTTGTCTGGACTGAAACAATACGGATGACTATATGGCGATCATAACTGTTCGGCTACCGTGGCTACCGGACGTTGCAAGAGGATAGTACAGTCTCAAGTGATGAACTTTCCATTTGTTAATAATTCCGAATAACGAGGTCAGTAACTAATAGATACCGTGTAGTTTCTAGGGTGATGTAATTAAAGCTAATAACATTAAATGCTAAGTTCTAGCTGGAATTTTGTAAAAATTAGCATAAGAGAACAGAACAGTGATAGTATTTGAAAAGTGAATTGAGTGTTGTGGATGCATCAAAGTTTACAAAACGGCTTCGAAGTATTTATTAAAATTATAAAGAAATATATATAAGAAAGTAGACAAACTTAGGTAATCATCAAGACCTAAGAAATATGCCAAAACAAATCAAAACTACTAGATGGTAGGATCTTGAAGGACAAGAACCAGAAACGATGATTCAAAATACTGATCTGGATCCTAATCACTTCATTATGTTCAAATGATTGTCGCAATTTGAATTAACATCATAACAAAATTAATCTATGGCTATTGGGGACGAAACACATAATTCTGAGCCTCGAATAATATATGAAATGGGCAAGAGCAACGGGCTTCATTATTCTCTATTCTTCCATTTATGGGATTTTAAAAGGAATCCGTACTTGAACCATCGAATAAACTTGATCATCTCTCATTTAGAAAGTGAGACTTTATGATATATTTGGTTTGAGAAGGATAGCTGAGCTAGTGCATCTTATTAATTACTCTATATTATCATGTAAATACATTTAGACCTGATTTCGTTAAACATGCAGCCCAAACACTTAGAGAATCAGTTGAATTAAACTTGCATGTTGTTTTTTTGCAAACTAAGGATTCGAACCCATGACTCGTATATACGGAATCGGATACAGAGATAGGGATTTTAACAGGAAATTTTGAGATAATCCAAGAAAACTCATTAATGCAAAAAAAAAAAAAAAAAAAAAATTAAATCATATATCTTGAAGAATAAGCGAATGTCTTGTCTTCACCTTCGATTCGCAAAATATTCTTATTAACTCAAATAGTAAAGAATGTAAATTTAAAAACTACGAGGAATGCGTTGGTGCTAAAACAAATAAGCGAGAAGTAAATAAATCTTTTCTTTTAGATTTACTTATTAATGAATTTTAATATAGTAATATTTAACATAAAGACAATGGATATGACAAGATGCAGAGGCGCAGAATAAAAAATGATTGTGAAGTTGCATTAAGTTATGAAGGGTAATTAATTTCATTTATTATAAAAATTGGATTTATATTTGGTTAATAATCAAAATCTATTTCGATAAAAATTGAAGAAATCTCCACCACAGTTTGGACGAAGTTGCTTGAAACCAATTTTTAAAGTAGAGTTAACTTTGTATTTTAAGGGAATTTCAATAAAAATATTTAAAAATTGAACGTACTTTTATTTCTTACAAAAGTTTATTTGCTTGACTATTAAAGTTTTTTGATAGCATTCTGTGCTGGTTCCCTTTTTTCAAGAATGTTGTGTTAAAGAACGTGACTTCTTAGATAAAATACTTCTCACAACGCTGTATATTGAGTTCAAGATTGTTTTGCATCGATCCCACAGATATAAACACATCTAATTGTGAACTGGGAATTCCACAACTGTTTGTAAGACTTTTCATCGGTAACCATGTGGTATTTAGAATAATAAGGCTCCAAATGTTATGCTCTATAGTCTTCGAGGAGAATAGGACTACCGTAAGAATGTCAGTCATGTCAGGGAAGAAGTACGTAATATAAGTATTTATATTTTGATATTCATATGTAGCGAAACATCATTACTTTAAGCAAATATATATATAATTTAGGAAGTAATCTCAATTATTAAAAAATAAATCAATATGTCAGAAATCATTACTGTACCATTGAGTAAAAAGATATTTATGTATCTATAAAAATAAACCGATTAAACATTGCGAAAGAAAAGAAATGAATAAAAAAATTATTCAAGTTGAAATATAAATAAGAATACTATATACTACAGAAAATTCTAAAAGAAAATAAAATAAGTGAAAAAATAAACTGACAACTACAAAAATTATCAAAAAATTAATTGTACAAATCCAAAATTTGAATAAAAGCAAAGTAATGGAGCATGTTACCTTTATTGTTTTAACAGACTTTTGAGTGTTAGCTTGGGTTATTCTATAATTATTGGTCTAGCTATCCCCATTAACAAAATATGTTATTGAAAATAGCTAAAAATTAATCAAAGGTATATTTGTATTGTGATCAAAATCACAATCAAATGCATTATAAAAGCATTGATGAAAAAAAACAAAGTAGTCTAAGAGAAATCCAAAATACCAAAAAGTATATATATATATATATATATATATATATATATATATATATATATATAATCTGACATAAATGAGGGTTTGGGAATGTCAAAAGTATTTTGGCTTAAGGAGAAGTTAAAAGTGTATCCAAATTGTATATTGATTCATTCGAATTCTGCTAAATCAGTTTTAACAAGCAAGAAAACAGAATTTGTTAAAATAAATGACAATTTGATTTAAAATCTCAAATATATACCTTATGTTTAACAATAAT
This sequence comes from Nephila pilipes, assembly GCA_019974015.1. NCBI lineage: Eukaryota > Metazoa > Arthropoda > Arachnida > Araneae > Nephilidae > Nephila > Nephila pilipes. The sequence goes on along the minus strand of BMAW01031854.1, from coordinate 79,917 downwards.
AAAATTGACTTAACGGACTTTAATTAGATAATGAGATTACTTTCCAATTAATAAAATGTACAGTCCATTCAGATATTTCAAGACAACTGACGAATTTGTGCTTTTCTCAGGAAGGTACACTATGCAAAGTTTAAGAGTGTGTATATAAAATGAATAGGGAAAAACACACACACACTTTCTGTACAAATTGCTAAATTAAAAAATTAATCTAAACTATTATAAAATCCACCAGTTATTTAAGAATTAAATAAGGAGTCTTAAGAAATTGAGACCATCTACTCACTAACAATAATATGCGTCACATCAGAAATGTTAGAAAACGAAAGAATTATTATTTCATTACCGGATTACTAGAGAAGCAAAGTTCCTGATTTTTATTGTGTTATCCATGATTTATTTCAAGATGCTTCGAAGTAAACATTTATCAGAGGGCGAAGTAAGAAAATCTTTTGTTTTATAAAGGTACTGGCAAATCTTAAGAGAAAGAGCTTAATAAATAAAACGTTCTAAAACAACAATTCCCAACTGGAAGAAAGTGGGTTTCGATAGCACGGAACGATCGAGAAATGTTTCGATTACACACACACACACAGACAGATATATATATATATATATATATATATATATATATATATATATATGTATGTATAAACTAAAAAAATGTCTTCCAAATCGTAAAATTTCGGAAAGTTTCAGGAAAATACTTCCTAACTCACAGTTTTGAAGAGTATTAAATCAAATATTAATACCAAAGTCAGGAAAATGAGAAAAACACCGAAGTTATTGAAATATAATCGATAACTAAGACTGAAATGTCCTATAATATCAAGGCATAGAACAATGTGTAGGAACAAATTATATTTTCTAATAGAAAGAAAATTTAATCTTGACATTTCCTATGGCTACAAACGTTATTGGCATGATATGATGAAGATACCAAATGTAAATTTCAGTCCACAAATGGAAGGATGCTCTGTAATGGGGCCAGGAGTGTTTAATATTGTGATGGGTTGTGCGATTTATAGGAAATTTTGGAGTGTACCGCATAAAACTATACTATGTGATCATTTTATATGGTTTGAGTCTTTATTAGGTGGTACTAACTGCATATTTTGGTGGCAGGATTATGCATCTTGCCATGCATCTGAATCTGCTTAGGAATTGTTCAAAAAAGAAAAAAAAAATGGGGAATTGTAATGTTTTATCATGACCTATTTCAAACCCGTGAAAAACTATTCAGGTATAATATGTTGCAAAAATTATGTTGTATAAAATTTATGCCAATCATAAACAGCTTTCATCAGCCCATGATCAGAAAATAGCCATATTAAAAGTATTTCGTAGTATTTCTGAACTAAACTTATATACCTGGTTATTTCAATGAAAAGTGGAGTATTTAGAAATTATTGGGAAAAACGAAAGACCAATATCGTATTAATTTTCATACTTATATTGTTTTTAGGTGAGTCATCTGATAAATTGCGAACATAGATTTTTCATTTATTTCTAATATTTTTGTTAACTTGATCATTTATTACATAATTTAAAGTTAATTAAACCTTATTATAATAAATATAATATACCCTTTTTCAACTGGTTTAAATTATACTTAGAACCTGTATTTATTTCATAATTTTACAAAATTCAAATTGTCTTAAATGGTCTTATGAATATTTAAACACACACATACAAATATACAAACACGCATATATATGTGTGTGTGCGTGTGTGTGTGTGTACATATACTGCTTGATACAGAAAATGTAATATTTTGAATGAAGATTTCATCATATATATATATATGTTAGCCTCTTGATTATATAGTAGAAAGGAAACGGTGGCTGAACTAACACTCATTATTCTCCATACCTGAGACAATCAGAATTTCAAGAGTTTCTAGGCTCCAGAAAGTATATGGTAGTGTAAGAAACGCCTAGAAGCCGACAACAAAGATGGTACTGGCAATTGGATAATTTTACAAAGAATTAATTTGTAGGCTTACTTACAGCTGGTTGATGTTCCGTAGTATCTCAGACAAAACGCACATAGATATGTCTACTGTGCATGTAATTTTGGCTGGTGTTTTGAAGAATCGTGAATCGTTGCGAAAGATCAAGTCTATCTAGATATGCAAAATGATGTACAGATCAACCGATCCCAAAAGATATAGTGGCTCCTAAAACCTCTACACTCGATAATTTGAAAAATGTGCATGGAGCTATGGAAGCTCTAATATTCGCGAGAACAGATTCGCGATGATGGCATAATAAGACTTGCATAAAAACCATTCTATTCAAAAACTGCTATTGATGCCTATCCACCGACGGGAATGATAGCAATGGGGTCGGAAAGGGAGAGCTTGGACGACTGAATGATACAACGTAATGATCAGGGACGAGTATCAATTCTGTTTTTCTAATGATAAACTCGGGTGAGGAACTGGCGTCGTTGAGGAAATAAAGCCAATTCAATCACTATTTGTTAAAGATCATAATATTTTGGGATGTCATCCGACACGATGAAAGGTCATCCCCGATACACATCAGAAGCAAAATGACACGTTGATGACGAACTGCTATCAGTTGCGCTACCTTACATTAAAAATAGTATTTTCCAGCAGAACATCGTGCGACTGCACGCGACATTCATCAGCAGACGTGTCTTGCATCATGTCCAGTAGCCTCTTTGGCAGACAGTGTTTCCTGAACTCTCGCCAATACAGCATATCGTAAACCTGCTTGGTCGTTGCCTGATTGATCCACTTCAATTTCAATTAGAGGACCGAAAATGGGGATTAGGTTAAAGCATTTCGGTTTCTATCCCTCAAGATACTATGTGTTCGCTAACTGAATATGGACCTCCTAATGTTGCAGCTTGCATCACTTCGAGAGGTAGGCCTACATCTTAAGGTTTCCCCTGCAGTTCCAGCACTATATTACAATTATTTTCTAGTAAATAAAATCTCTTATTTAAATGGGATCTTCCCTGTATATGTAACAATTATTTTCACGAATCTTTTCGAGTTATTGCATTTTTTGTACCGTAGACTGTATATATGGAATTTGAAGTAAAATAAAAATTTGATAATGAAAACACTTAAATTTAAGCAGAGTTATCAACGAACATTGCAACATAACTGTAATATATTAAAACTCTTTTTTCTTCCAACTTAGAATTCTCTCTAACCATTAAATTAATTTTTACCATACCATTTTAATTATATGGATATTCTTACAGAAAAAGACCGAATTTAACAATTTAGAGGAATCTATGTAAATACATTCCAACACTTTAGAATCTTCATCGAAGTACTTTCTTTGTTCCTTAATATTTTCCCACACTTCGTTTAAATTCCGTTGCAACATTAACAATAAAAAAAACTTTTTTAAAAGTCACAGCTTGAACTTGCCTTTTCAAACCCATGTTTCAAAGAACCCTAGTAAAAGACTCTGCCTCAGCATTTAGAACACGTTTTCCATGTTCAGCAGCGTGAAATGAGGCTGGCAACATTTTAAATATAACTCTTCCTCGTTGATACCAGTCGCATTTTAAACCTCTGATTTCTCGCCAGGGCTGGGTAATTAGTATAATAAGTCGGGGAGCTAAAGCGAAGGGGTTAAATTTAAAGGCTTGTCTAAAACACGAAATGAATCTTGATATTAGCCAACATTTTAATTCTCCAGCTTTTGAGGCTTAGAGAGTTGTTGAGTTTAATGGATTTACCTTTCTGTTTGTAGCAATGGAACATGTAAATTTGGAATATGTGCTTGGTATATTTTTGCATGAGAAATGTTTCTCTATTTGTTGTTCTTTTATTATCATTTTTATGTATTTAAATAGTTACTGTTTACGGAAAGAAAGAAATTGATTTATGAGACGTTTAATTTCGTGTTTTTTATTTTATCATCGTAAATGTTTTAATTTAACTAGAAATATATCAATTAATTAGAAATTATTATTCTTATTCTTTGTAGAATTTTAATGTACCTTAAAATTCAACATTTGAGATTGTTCCTTTCGTTTGAATAAAGGATACAATTTCCGAATGAGAAATTTAAAGAATATGTTAAGAATTTATTTATGTGAGGGTATCTATTTTACAAGTATGAATTTATAAATCAATAATATTACAGCTTTTAAATTTCTCACTGAGTGAAAATATTAAGCAAACATTTGCATATGGGATTCTATTGTTTGTTTGTATCAATACAATAGGATGCGAATTAATGAATGTAATTTTATTCTCGGGCGTAAATAATTGCTAACTATATTGTCTCTGTGTACTGTAAATATTTGTATTTAATGAAATGATTTTCATTGTAAATGTTAAAAATGTAAATAGTGAAAAATAACAAAAACATAAGCACCAAACTGCAACTTTACAATATTAAAACCAGCTAACAGAAATATACTATGCATTTTTAAACAAATTATTTCTAAGCAATGAATTATAAACTTGAATGTCTCACAAATTTTCATTTCCGTCATTAATGTGTTTTTATAGAAAACAAAGGAAATGAAAAAAATTAATTGTAAAAATTATTTATTTGTTTTACGAGGGTCTTTCAATAAATCCTTAGAGAATTCAAAAGATGGTGCTCATAGTATTGAAAATGATTTCTTTTTAGTAATCAGCATGACTCAATAGTCATTTGTCTAAGTCGATTACTCGTATTCCTGATCATGACGTCTTCCACTCCAAAAATTTTGCTTCATAACTTTTCCGGCAGATGAGATCATTCTCACCTTCTTTGGAGAAGATTCATCGAAAGCAACCTAACGTTGCTTGGTTTCAGCCGTATAGCCCTGAGTCCATTTGTCATCGGCGATGATAATTCGACCTGAAGTGGCGTCGAAAACTTAATACTGCAGAAATCAAATTTGACTTGGTAGCAAATGACTACCAGATCAAAACTAATTTATGAATCAATGTCAAATTTGTTTCTGCTCCGTTTAACAGGTGGCAACACGCAATGGTAACAGCAGTTTACATTAATATGAAGCCATCGGACTTTAGTTACAAGTACATTTCGAAGCACACTCGTAATAAAATATTTTTCGATGTAAGTATTGAAAACTTTTACAACGAACAATAAAATACAAAAAAACGTAAAAGATAAAAGATTGTTTTTTGATATTAAAACTAGCTAATTAAAATATATTTACGTTTTGTTAAAAAAATATTTTAAGTAATAAATTGAAAAATCTCTGTTATTTCATTTTCTTCTGGATTTAATTGTGTTATTTTTATAGGTAACAAAAGATAAAAAGCTATTGTAAAGCATTATATTTTATATAAAGCAATTTATTTTGTTTTATAACTACATTGCATTAAATTGGAAATACAAAAAATCACTTGATATTGAATACCAAAGTTCTACATGCGAATTAAATTAATGATATTTGAATTTGAAATTTGATGCCGCCATTCTAGGTAACTTCGAGAATCAATTTTGAACTATAAAAAGTTGAATGTTGTACTTAATACAATAGCGTGCGGCACATAAATTTAGTATGTTACTTTTGTAAATATTGGTATTTATTAACTCGCGCGAAATATTCTAGCATTATTTATTTTTGTTTTGTATTGAGTAATTAGTTAATAACAATAAAAGTATTCTCAGTGATTAACCTTTTTACTCTGTGATAAATTGATACGTTTTGTGTGCATTAGACAAAGTGAGGTTTATATTTATTCTAGATCATAAAAATAATTTTCGTACAAATTTATTTAATTCATTTTTTTATTTATTCATAAAGATAACGCATTTTATACTTTTTATAAATCCCTCTAGCTATTTTCTAAATTCAAACATTTCCTCTTGTTCAATCTATTGTTTGTAAAAGCTTTATTAACGTACATGGATACATTTCATTATATTTTTAACTTTAAAAGTTTACAGAAAACTGATAAAAATGATTGAAATCTCCCATAATTTATAACAAATATTGTACTATACTTAAAATTTGTGAGTGTTTAATGGAAAAGAATTATAGTAATTATATAGGTAATAAAACTTCTTTTTACAATTTGCAAAATATCAACGATGTGGATACCATAGATTTTTAAGAATCCTAAAAAGCTTCATTTTGAGGAAAAACAAAAATACATATGGTTAATCAGGAATGTTTACAAATTTAAAATTCTAAATCCGAATGTTCTATTTTTGAAATTTTCAAAAATAATGCATCTATGGAGTAAATAAAGCACCTCCATACTTTTATACAAATATTGTTCAATATTTAAAATTGTACAATATTTGTATAAAATTACAGCCAGCAAAATTGAAAATTGGAATATTTGAAGCAATTTAGTGTCTCAGTTAACTTAAAGACTTAAAATTTTAGGAAGTAATAGAAATGTTTAAAATTATTTCTTAGTTTCATTATTTTAGATGCATTATTGAAGTGAGAAACATGATTTACAGAAGACGTTTACATGCTGAAATAAAGCTAATCATGGTAGACACTTCACTTGCGTTTTTCGATATCTCTTTTGAATACACTCTTTACGCCCTTTTTTATATGCTGAAATACTTGTTTGGTTTTCAACCTAATGGAGTTATCAGTTCCTTATTTATTGTTGCTGGATGATTTGTTTTATCCTAATACTTCTTTGAGTGTAGGCTAGATGTTTTCAAATTCCTTTAGAAAAAGGAATCTTTTGTATAGTTTGTTTCCTTTATAGGAAGAAAAATGCATAAAGACAGTAAAAAAATCTATTGCAACCAGGTCAACTATGTTATAAAATAAAAACAGGGCATCTTATGTTTCCCCCTTTAATTGTATTCAGGACACATAATTCAGCAGTAATATCTCCTCCCTTTTCTGACCATTATAATATAAAATATTGTATGATTTATTTACTTTCTCATCTGAAACTTTTGTCTCATGATACATAGTTAAAGTTAGATTTAAGATTTATTCTTTTCTGGCATGTATGAAATGAGTCGTATCTGTTTGAAAACCAGATAAAGATGATAATAGTTTCATATTACGTGACACCTAACGAGCATTATTTGAAATACAAAACATCCAAAATATTAAAATTGTTTTTGTATGTATTTTCTAGATATTAATGATATACGGGTGTGACACTGTGTTATTTCTGAGGTTATCTTCTATAACCTCGGAGACATTTTGGTAATTTGAATTGGATGCAATTACAAATTCTTCACAAACAAAATGAAATGTGATTAGGTAAACAAGCTGCAGATATAAAAGGCGTAGTGAATAAAATAAAAGATAGCGATATATAAGTGAAACAGAATCGAAAAGAATGAGAAGGGAAATAGTTGATAGTAACATGTTGAATTGTTAATATAAAATTTGTAAATTGGATTGCAAAATTGTAGTTAATCGTTTAGATTGAAAACAACTCTTAGTTAAAGTACTAACATTAGAATGTGTTGTAATCAAGAAGGGTTTGAGTCAGAACGAATGATTTTTAGTAAGCTAAAACTTTATTATTAAAATATAAACTAAGATTGGCTTAGTTAAGAGAGATTCGAGAGAGAAAGAAATTTTACTTATAATTTCTTAATAAAGAAAGTCTTATATCCTACTCTTACATATCTTCAATTAAAGTTCTGAACTCATCGACTCATTAAATGGAATTTAAGTTGTCCGTAGAATGAAATAATGAGGGAATTAAGTCACAGGTGTTTTACACCGAGTCAGGTAATATGTCTTTTTCTTTTTCTATTTCTCTTTATTTTGTTAAGGGTTAAAACTGTTTTGTAATTCTAAAAAAAAATGTTAGCTTTAGAAATTTATCGATATGAGAAATACCTAATCACAGGTTGTCATAATTATAAGCGATAAAACCTGTAGCCAAATAAATTAATTTCAGGAATGAATTAATTATATACGGTGAAGATATATAAGAGAATTAGCAGTGCAAAAACAACTTATATAAAATTAACATTACTTCAAAAACATATTATAGGATATATATAGTATTTTTCTTGCTTAAAATTAAAAATTGTTGATAAAATGTTATTGAGTTTGAATTTAGTATAACAATAATTTTAAGAAATCGTATTTGCAACGAATGTAAATTTAAATAACTGATTCGAAAGGATTATTAAATTTTTTGTCAGCATTTTTATTGGATTTGGAAATCCTAAAATAAACGGAATTGTTATTTTGAATTATTATTTACAACGGTATTAAGATTTTCCAAGAAAATCAAAATCTAAGCATAGTAATCTAATGAACAAACAATAATAATTTGCTCCTAAATTAAAAATAAACATAAAGATACAAATAGTATCTGAGTGTTTAATAATTATAAATCAATTTTGAGGCTTTATTTTTAACTATGTTTTATGTCCAGATTTCTGCGGGAAATTTTTTTTCTTCTTCATTTTTTTCTAAATTTCCGCAGAAAAGAGATTTCATTTTGGAATTATTTTTTTCAGCATTGCTCCTAAACCATACACACACATAGGATTGTTTAAAATTAAATAATCAAATGTCATCATTTATTTCCTTCTTTTCAAGTAAAAAACACTCATATATGGCAAAGAAAAGCATATTTTCCTACTTCAAAAAAAATATTTTTTTTAAAATAAAAAATAATGTTTTGTTCAAAATTTTTCTTTATTTTAATAAAAATACCATATATTAAAAAAAAATCCACGCGATGTTAGAAAGGTACTTAAACAAAAATAATCATTTTTCACAAATGTAGAAACCCGTACAAAAGATAAAGTAAAAAAAAAGTTTGAGTTCTTAATGAGGAAAAATTAGCTTTTTTAAAATTTTGAAATGCTGTTTAGACTTTTTTTGACAGGATAATTAATTAACATTTGTGCAATGTCCAGCTTATTAATTGAAGAAAAATTCTTCTCACAAATACAATTTTTTCTCTAAAAAATCATTCTTTTCCGTGTAAAATAGTAATTAGAAAAATGTTCTTATGAAATACAAATTTAGGATGATTACTCATCTATATTTTATGTTCGGCTAGCTCCGGGTTAAAATCAAGCAAAATTAAATATAAAATGCATGTTTTTTTTAAAAAGAAGTATTTTTATTTTAAAAGTTTCAACAAAAAATTTAAACAGCAAGAACAAACAAAAAAAAATACGAAATGCTTCATTTCAGTTGCATAAAACTTTACTAATAGAAAAGATTTTAAAAATCTAATGTAAATGTGATATTTTTCTTTGAACACGAGATTTCCCTAATTCATTTTGCAAAGTTTTCAGGCTCATAATAAAAGAGTTTTGTACACATTTTGTAATCGTCTTAACATAAAAAAATTATAAAGTAATTTGAAAGTTAATCTTCTATAATACACACACACACACACACATATATATATATATATATAGTGTAATTCAATATAATTATAAAGGTAACCTTTATTTTCTGTGGTTAAATTTCTGATTATTGATTACCATTTTATAATGTAATTGACTAAACTGTGATAGTTTGATTGATAATGATCGGTAAAAATATATATTATTCCATTCTAAATTATGGAACAATATTAATTACATTATTTCCATTTTTCTAAATTTTGCTTTTGTATTAATTTATTTGGTTTTAAAATTGTTTAGTTCTTTAATAGTTTGTTTTAAATTTTTGGAATTTAGGAAATGAAATTTTAGATTATTAGTCCATTTAAGTAAATTTTTATTTGATTTGCATAAATATTAATTTGATTTTTGATTATGTAATTCATTATTTAAGTTTTTTTCCCCTTAAATTTTGTACTTTAGTTTTCGATATTCTTAGAGTTTTTTATGCATATATATATCCAGATTATATTTTTAGTTTTATATTTTAACTTTGTGTGTTTTATTAGTTTAGTGTATTTTGTCAAGTTATTTTTCTGTTTTGTTCATATTTTTCTTTACGTATTCTAGTTTTACCTTTCCTTATTTCCATTTACGATTATGTTACTAAGTTAATTTTTCATGTATGTATTCTGGAGTTATTTTTGTTTTATAATTTTTTCTATTTATTACATTTTTTTAAAATTATGTTTATCTTAATTTTCAGAATCAGAAATTGTTCTATTGTAATTTTAGTAATTGTCAGTTATGTTTTTTTTTTTATATTCTCTATTCGATTCTACACTATTATGGTATGTCCAATATCATTTAATAACACAAGTTTCTCGGCTTTGGATATTTTTAAATAGGACTTTAGTGAAGTTGATTGGTTTGTATTAAACGATTATAATATGTCATTGTTGTACTTTCACTCTGTTATTTCTTCTTTTTTATAGTTCGTTGGCTTCAATTTTTGGTTACGTTGGATTAGAAAGCTTATATTTGATTTTGTTTCAGATATTCTACTAGTGATGTTATAGAAGTCGGTTATCAACATGCTGATATTTCTAGTTTCTTGTTTTGATTATCCTATTTGAACTTTCGATATAGAGTATGATCATTGTGAAATAATCATCCCGCGTTGGTCTGTATGTTTGGTTTTTTATACGAAGATGAAATTTCAAAAATATGGTAGTAATTTGGTTGATTATAAGAATTTTATAGTTTCTGATTTAAATCATAATTTTGCTAAAATATTTTCAGAATATAATGATAAATTGATCGATTTTAGAAATAAGACTCTTAAAACAAGAATATTTTGGAATAAAATGTGTTTAAATTACATTTTTTCACTGTAATAAGTTAAGTAAAATTATGAGTGATTTTTTTAAAGGTTACAGCTCCTCATAACGTAAAAATAAGAATAAAAATAAAAACATTTTAACTTACATTTTAATAATTTCACTATCCTATATCAAAACTTATACAATGATAAAAAAATTCAAGTTAATGTGAATTCTAATTTTATTTTTCGTAATCCTTTTAATTGTATTTACCTTCTAAATTGAGAAATTTGCAATTGTAAATATATTGATCAAATTCCTAAACATATTAATATTAAAATTAATAAACAAAAAATTTACCCAAAATATTTTAATAATTTTCAAGTGGGCAATAATATTGAAATTGGGTAGTTCTATAATTGGTGTTCTAAAAGTGCTGATTTTTGGTTTATGAACATAATTTTCTAATAGTGTATTTCACAGACGTGTGATGGTTTGATCTCTAATGTCGGTATAAATACACATGATTCCATTCCAGAGTATGGAACGTTATTAATTATATTATTTTCACAGTTCTAAATTTTTTTTCACTTGACTTTTTCTGATACATTTTCTGATAGTTTAATATGATTATTTGTTTGTGGATTTTCAAGCTTTAAATTTTAGATTAATTATTTGTAATAATTTTTTAACTGATTGGTATAAATATTTTTTTGTTTTGTTTTTTTAATGATTTCTTTAATTATGTATTTCTTATTGTATAATTTTAATGGTATTGAATTTATAATTGATAATTTATTCATATATATATATATATATATATCCATTCATATATTCGTAAATACGTCCTTATGAAGAGTTATTATACGATTTCTTGATTTAAACAAAATTATCTTTCTTTATAAGAAAAAGGTTTTATAATTTAACTTTGATATATAAGTCTTCGATGTTTTTGAATATTATTTAATTCATTTAAAATATTTGAAGGACCCTAAGAGTACCAAAATAATACTATTGTGTTAAATTTTTAAGACTTAAAAGTAGCTTTATTTTAAAATATTTCTATCCTTGGAAAGAATGCTTGGTAAAACTTGCATCGAATAGCCTGGAGGAAATGTAAACTTTCCATTCCTTAAACATATACAAGTTTAAACTTCGTTGTTTCCTTTTAAAGTACTTTGGGAACGCGTATTACTGAAACTTTCATTTCCCTTTATACCTGGATATACATCGTACAACCGTTATAAACGATATTCATGATGAAACATTCAGCATTCGTTCCCTTAGGTTAGAGATTTCGATATATCTTACCAAAGACTTTCGCAAGAAATGTTTCATTATTCATGAAAACTTCATGAAAATAGATGAATATCTCATGTATATGTTTCAGAGTGCCTCGCTTTGATTTGGTACATGCATTTAAACTAAAAATATCATTAGAATTTTTAGTATTATAAACGTGTCACGCACACACGATTACGTTATTTTAGAAATTATATAAATTATACGGCTTTATAAAAGAGTTGAAGGATTTTTCAGAGAGTAAAAAAGGAACACATTGCTTCGGCTTGAATATGTCTTCTCAAAAATAAACAATAAAGAAACATTTACTTGCAATTGGAAATTCGTTTTACTAACTTTATCAAAATATCGTTTGGTTGATCAGTTTTCTATATTTCCTAAAATTGTTGCTACTTATATTTGTTTCAATAAAATCTTGCGGTTTGAGAGATGCTAATTATTCTCATAACTGTAATGTGTTGAAACACTTGTAGAAAATTATAATTCCATAGATCGAACTATGAATTTTAATTTGCTCCATTCTTCTTGGATTTAATGCTTTGCAGCAGTCAAATTTATGTATAGTAGCGATATCGCATGGATTCTTTTGTGAAACTGGTCTCGTGATTCATAAATTCCTTGCAACCGGTATAGATTTAATTCTACTCCTAGAAAAAAAATCGAAATATTTCATAAATGGCTCACCATACCTGGTAAGTTTAAATATTTGAACAGTATTTTATACTTATAGTGATACTATTAAATACTAAAAATAATATATTTATACTAATAATATATATTGAGCCCTGGCTATATTGAGCTTTAATAAACCATATTTTAGTAAGGATTTCAGCCCTAGCGAAATCTACAGAGAATTACTGCTAAATTTTTAGCACTCCTTTCACCAGATAATATAATAGCCCTAATGATGTTCATCACTTTATTTTGAATCCTTTTTAACAATTCCTTTAATTAAACTAGTTATGATTGGTTGATTGTTAGTTCATTTATGTCGTAATTAGAAGCAACATGAGGATTCTTGGAGATAGACCTCGTAATTTTGAGTCTCGGTCAAGTGAAAAGGAAAGCGCTTGAGTTGGCAGCACCTTTTCCAAACTTTCTCTCCACATCCTCGAAAGGACTTGGAGCCTTGACAGATTTAAGGTACATCAGTTCCGCTGTACGGCAAATCTTTAGGAGCATCAGGACTCGAACCCATGACGCGATGCAACAAATGCTGATAGTGAGTTCGAGAGATGACTATTAGACTACCGTTGTCATATACACATGTAATTGAGAATATAATAATATTCAAAAACCAGAAGTTAAATTTTTTATCCATATACATCCATTATTTCTTACAAAAAAGTATAAAAATATGTCAAAAAGGAAAGTAAGGGAATTTTAACAAATGGAATTTCTGGACATCCAACCATTTTATATTCCTCTATGAGCAGAACAATTTATACAAGAAACCGTTGTTTTAAATGAAGAAATTCGAGACGTTCTTTTCCAAGTGTTTCACAAGGATGAACGTGTAACAGCCTATTTAAGTAAGAGCTTGGGAAAACTAGTGAGGAACATCTAGCTATCTTAAAATCGGTGTAAATCCATCATTCTCTGTGCGGAAAGAAATTTACTCTATGAACCGATCATCTTCTTTTAAGTAGTAACTCGGTTAAAAAAATATATAGGATAAGTAGCTAGAGGGATCCAGCCTCTCGAAGATTATTATGTTGAAATACAGCTTCGTACAGGATCAAATTATGATAATTCATATTTATTGTTAGGAAGAGCTGTCATAAGCGCCGTAAACGATGTTTGAATTCAGAAAGGAAATACAATGCTATAATTGTTTTGTCTGTTAAACTATTGTCATTTGCAAATTTATAAACTCTTAAGATATAAAGAATTTTCAGGAGGGTGATACCGACGCTAAACCTGTTCTGGTAAAAAAAAATAAGTAATTCAAATCGACCATTATGGGAAATTATAAGCTCCTATGGACCTAAATGAAAGGATAGTGGGCTTTAATAGATTCCTATCAAATCAGAAACGGAGTTTTAAACCGCCAATGTTACAGTGACGATGGAAAAACACACAGAAGGCATTTGGTTCTCCCAGATATAAAATTCCAGAAGTCCTGAAAGAAATTCATGATAATCCTATTGGTACATGTGTAGGTATGATGGAATCCGTAAACAAGTTTGGAGAGCCATTCCATTGAACTCAAGTACATAATGATGTGGAAAAATAGTACAAGAACTATCACGAAAAGGACTTAAAACGAAGACCAGTGCGAAACTAAAATGTTACAATGCGGGAGCTTCCTTTGAGAAGATTGCTTTATATATCCTAGGACCTATTCTTGTGACTCATAAAGGCGAGGAATACGTACTTGTACTCGTTATTAATAATTATCTCACGAAATTGTGAGAAGCTATACCAACACCAAATAAAGAAGCGTAAATGATTGTTGATGTTCTGATAAAATACTAGATCTCACGACTCAAAGTTCCTCTTATCTTACATTCAGACCATCGAACAAATTTCAACTGAAATTTATTTCCCAATCAGTGCGATCTTTTACACAACCAGAAAATCAGACCAACTGCAATAGACACATAATTGAATGGGATTATGGAAATATTTAACAAAACTAATTTAAACAACTTCTCTATGTACGCTTTTAGAAATGAAACTTATTAGTGTCTGCACATGGTCACATTTCGAGATTTTGTTGGGTCAATGTCTTCGCTTACAGCAGGGGTCAGAAGAGCAGTCTCTGTCACCCCCGGGGTTCTATACAGTATAATTAGGGGTTGATCTGATCTAGTGAGTCGATTAGGGGTCGATGAATGAATACCAATGCTATTCAGTCGCATTTTTATGGACAGCAACACAGTATGTACACATTTCGTTTAGAATACCATTTGCAATTCCAATATAGTAAGTGAAGTTTTTATAATAGATTATAGCTCATTTAATTTCTCATTGCTGCATATTTTTTTAAAATAATCATTTATCTTTTTTACCCTTTAAAGTGTGCGTGTTTTATGATGGGGTCTCTATCTCAGACTTATGAGAAATGGTTCTTGCTCCGCTTTGTTACAAGATGAACCAAATTTGAACACAACCACTTAAATCGTGACTATTGGATAAGTTTTGGGAAGAAAATGATGGACTAACTATCAAATCAATTATTACTACACACCAAAATACAATAGTTGTCAAGAGATGCTTGTTTTCAAAAACTTGTTGAATTATTCAATAAGCTTCAGAATTTCTTATTGAAATTAATCCTAGCCTTGCAAAAAAAAAAAAAAAATGTTATTTGAAAGATTTATTTGCAAAGTTCAATGATATTCAAACACGTCACCAAGGAAAAGAAATTACATTTATTCAAGCACGAGCAATTATTTTAAAGTTTCAAGATAAATTAAACTTGTTTAAATCTTCAATGTTACGAGCAGATTTTCAAAACTTTTGAAATTTCCAACAATTGGATATAACCGACGTGAAATTGGAAATACATACAAATCATCTCCAAAAATTAAGCGAAGATTTTCAATTACGCTTTGGGGATATTAAAAATATAGATATCCCACAATGGGCAATCTAGCCACTTTATGCTCAAGTTGAAAATAACGACAGTCATTTACAAGATGAAATCATTGAATTATTAGTAGACCTTTGAAGCAAAGATGATTTTTAATAATTAAACTGTGAGTCAATTTTGTACGAATATAAATGTTACGCAAAAACATCCAAAACTTATAATATGGTATTTCCCTTTTTAATTGCATTTCCAAGCTCACGTATGATTCTATCTCGCTTCAGTCATGTTAATTCTATTTTAACAAAGAAGAGAAATAAATTGAATATGGAGCTTCGAGGCGAAGTAAGACTGAAGTTAACAAATTCTAAACCAAATATTGGTAATATAGCCAAGAGTCATCGAGCACATTCTTCTCATTGACTTATAGAAAAATTTAGTTTTGTCGAAATCAAAAGAGAGAGAAAAAAATAACTATTTCTTAAATAATTTAATAAATTTAAGAAACAATTCAGTTATTTTTTCTTTTGTTATCATTTTTATAAAGAAGGTTCGATAATCAAAAATGTTTGGTGGCCTCCGATTTACAGTGTGATCGTTTATTTTGGAGACCAAGAGAAACTTTCCTCGCAGGATGAGCATATTTATGTTATGTGGTCACATTTGGAGAATGTGCGTAATTTCGATAAATAATTAACATTTTCAAATAAAGAGACCGTGTTTGGTTTTACAAGACAATTAAACGTCGTGAACTCAGTACGAAGTTGAAGCATCGTTTTCACACTCCTTATACCTTTATTAAAACTTGAAATGATGTTGAAGTTAGGATACCGACGTTAAGGTCAAACATTATACACATCAATCAAATATCTCTGTACTGTGAAATCATTGAGAGTTATTCCTGTTGACCTGAATACTACTTGAGACATACGCAGACTTTCTTCACTGCAATGTGATACTTAAAGCAGGAAAGATAATTTTACAGAGAAAGTGAGATTACACAAGGAAGTAAATCTGAACAAGATGTAGTAGTGACGTTGGTGAAATATATTCACCCACATGTTGTCAAGTTATTTAATTGTGCAATATTTGTTGTGGTTTCTAGATGAACGAAGAGGACCTTAGAACAAAAAGAACCCCCCTCTCTCACTCATTATAGTTATTGTATCTACGGAAAAGTCATAGAGTTTTAAAAGATTTATTTCGAAAGAGCCTGTTGAACAAATCCGTAAACTTTCCTTGCATTGTGACAGCTGATAAACCACATAATGATATTGACAAATTACTCAATTTCTCGAAACTCAAAGTTACACAACTTACAATACCGTATCTTGCGAATCCAATGCTCATGTATCAAATGAGAGTGATGAAGAATTTAATGGCTTACATGATTAATAAAAATTATACCTCTTCTGCATTTCCAAATAAAAATGTCACTGAAGAAACTATTTTCGAAGTTATATATATGATAAAATACGGTAAAGATTTCTTATATATATATGATAAAATACGGTAATAACGCACGCGAGTGAGAAAGAAGCTCAGAAAACGAGGATGAAAGGAGTCTAACCAACTCTTTTCTTTCCTAAATTGCTCACCGCTTGTTTAATAGATTTTTCGTTTCGCTCTTTCAGGCTGAAAATATCAGTCGTAGCAGTTGAATGGTCATGGTCGTGAGACCATGGCCGGCAATTTTTAGTAACAGCAAGATTGGAGCCCATGACTCGTTCGAAAAATCGATTTTTCAAACGAGTCATATGCTTGAGTCTTGATGTTACTAAAAATCCTCATCTTAGGATTGAAGGGAAGTTTGGAGAGTAGATTTCCACCTTTGGTATCGCCATTTGACTGTGGCTTTGAAATACGAAGGTAAGCCTCCAATGGCTCTTGTATTGCTTCAAAGTACGATATTAATAAACAACAAATCAACCTAAGCTAAGCATGTGGATTATTTGGATATAAAGCAATAAATTTTGATTTTTAGCTATCTTTAGGAAACAACCCAAAAACACGGTAGCCCTGAGAACATGATTATGAGCTCATGGCCGGCGTTGTTTCCGTCGAGTCGTGGATCGGGTCTTGTTGAATTTAAGGCCCTTCGTGCAAAGGGCTGATTTAGGTTTAATCTATCGAAGCTCAAACACTTCTCACGCGGAGTTGTCATAGAAGAGGATGGGATTATGGGGTGCCAGCTCTCAGATGTTATTCTCGTCAATTGATTGGGACTCAAAACAATGAGGTCCTTTGCCAGTACCACTCTTGTCATTTCCAAGTGTGATGTCAGTAATCAATGAGTATTCAAACAATTCAAGAATCAATTGTTTGAAAACATGGTTGATATTTTATACTTTGGCGCATATTTGTACAAATTTTCCGAAAGAGAAGTCTCGAATTTGACGCATTTAACACGTTATAAAAATTGTTTAAATATATGAAAATTTCTGAAATGTAGTAAAGTATAGTTCTACATAAAGCGAATTGTTGTAAAGTATAGTATTGATTATTCGTTATCTTAATATAATTAACTCTTAAGTTATTTGAAAAAAAAAGACATTCAAAAATATAATAAAGAGCATAAACTTAAAGAAACACTTCATATCAAAAGAATTCTTAATGTTTATGAAACATTCTTAACAAGAAAATAAATAGATTCACCTATTATCAAGCCGTTGAACAACAATGAAGCAATTGTTGGAAATATTTTTTGAATATCAAATGGTAAATTTGATTTGAGTCAACATTCGCAGTGAAAAAAGGCAGAAATGACGTAAAATATTTCTCCATGAAGATTTAAAGAAGTGCTTGGATTAAATATAATTTAAAGTCAAGGAGAAGTTATCAAATAAAATTGAAAGTCCTTTTATTCTAGAATGTTCTAAAATGAGTTAAAGTATTACTTCGAATTTTTCATTTTTATTACTTTTGTCGTTTAAGACTTTATGAAAAAAGTAACATTTCCATGTCCTTTAGTATTAAATAAATGAAACTGTACCTTGAAGTTATTCTGTTGTAATGAAGCTGTTTGAAAGTTCGTTTTTCATACCAGGGAAGGTTTAATAATGAAATTTGTTCGTTTCTTTGTACTTTTTGAAATAAAGCATTTCAACTGAAGGCGATAAAAATTTTATTTTACAATGTTATACTATTGTTACATTTTTTTTTATTTAAGATGAAGACGAATAATTTTAGCTTTAAGCTTTGTGCGAAATATTTCATTTTTGAATTCAACTGACACAGTTTATAAAATGCTGTAATTGTGAAGAAGCGGAAAAACGTTATATTATATAAAAATTTATTTAAATTAAATTCAAGTGACTTTATCCTCCTTTTTAGAAGGAGATTGAAATAGAACTTTACAGAGAATGCAAGTACTAACGTAATTGCATTTCCTTTGAAATTGTTTCTAGTGCGTATATATGTGTGTAACGATAGTGTGTTATATTTCAATGATAGCATTTCCAATTTTACGATCTAATACATAACAATAAAGAACCAAAAGCAGTATTAGAATAGAAAAATAATAATTATTTTTTCCAGAAGTGATTGCCAATTTATTACATGTTTATTTTTTCAAAGAGAATAATAAAAATAGTCGAACCAAGAATGTAGTCTAATATATAATTCTGCGTTTCAGTCAGAAATTTACTTAGAGATTAGTCAATTTTGAACGTTTGTTAGAAATGGTTTATTGAATTTTTTCTAGTTTCAATACTTTCATAAGAAATTGTTAACGTTTGAGGAAAAGTGGTATGAACTGGATTAATTTCCATACTAATGTTATCCAACTAATATGACGTAATACGATTAAAATGATATCCTGTTCAAATGATAGCAGATAGTAAGTCTAATCACACGCATACTTACGCTTAATGAATAATTAAACCTGAGCAAACTGTATTATTCAGGACAGGCTGCCGAGCAAGGCTAGTCTTACTCTAAATCCGTACAACAAATCTGTGTTACTTAATTCGGGACAATTTTTGTTTTTCTTCACGAAAAAAAGACTGTGACCTCAGACCTATCTCACTTTCATGTACTTTTCTTCCTCAACAAATAAATTATTCACTTAAAAATATATGATAATGAATTTCAAAACTCTTTATGTATCTTATGTTTTTAATTCTTGTCTGATTTTTATCTGCATGTATTTACTTCTATAAGGACAGGAGCACACAAATACATCGAACATATGAAAAAAAAATTAGAATAACCAAAAAATAAACAAAACACTAGCAAAATTCATAAAAAAAAAACCTACTAAAAATTCAATTGAAAGGTGTTTTCAATAACTTATCGAAATAGCCCAAGACAAACAACTGTAATAAAACTATATGAGTATTCTTTAAGTGTAAAATAGTTTTACACCATTTTTAAAGATCATTGTCGATCATATTCATTAGTTAGAAAATAACACATTTGACAGTAATTAACAAACATAAAATTATTTATTCCATGTCAGAATATTTCAATACTAAAATCAAATTAAACAATAAAACCAATTCTTAAATTCTAAATTAAGATATATTTGTTGCATTATTATAGGTCGTTAAGAACAGAAGGAATTTTTTCTGGCGATCATCGATCATGTTGGTTATATCGAGAAGAACTTTGTTCGCAAGAAAATTCTTTGCATTTATTTTTATCAGTGTGTTCAATAATTCATTAACTGGCATGTACCCAACACCCAAAGAAGTATCTAAAAGCCACATAACAACTCATGAAATAGTATGGGGTTCTTTAATTTATTACGCTTCTGAGAGCGAGCATCTGTTTCGTTTATAAAACACGAGAACATTGATTTAAGAAGGTCTGAAGAGGAATTTTGACCCTGGAGAAGCGGGAAAGTTACCCGAATTCAGGGAAATTCCCACTCTGAGTGAGATTAAAACTACCCGATAGAAAGTGGCAGCAGATGTTTTGGAAATTTTGTGAGAATTTGAAATTCAGCCAATCCAGAGGGAGAATTATAAAGAGTGTAGTTGCAAAAAAAATTTTTTTTTTCCAATGGAGAAGTAACTTTTATAGTATGAATTAAACCCCGTGTTTACATTATTATTGCTACAGTTTTGTTTCCTCTGGATTAAATTTATGTCTTTGTAAAAGAAGTGACTGGTGTTTGTGGGTAAAAATTAAGTTTTTTTTAAAAGAACTGTCTGATGTTTTCTTTTTAAATTTGATCAATGCATAGTAATATACCATTAGTTTTCTTAAATCATTAAATCATTCCTTCGTCAATTAAATCTCCTTGCTTCATTTTGTGTCAATTAGTATTTCTTAGGAAATAATAGACTTAATTGTTAAAAAAAATTGTTTACAGTTAAATAAAAACCAATAAATATAAAGAAAGCAACGTACAGTCAAACGAAATTAACAATAGTATGGGCTTACCCAAAATAAAGAATGACATTTCGTTGAGCCTGAAATAGATACCGATGTTTTTAATCTTATGTCAATTTATATATTATTAATTTAAATAGCAAATACAATCTTTTCAATTATTAAAAATGAAATTTAGTATACTCTATTACGGTTCTGATAAATCAATTAATGAAATATTTTTTTTCAAATGCTTTTTTTTATATCTAGATGTTTTGATTCTATTTCTGAGATATTTGATGAAATTTCACATTTTACGTAATTTTACATATTTTCATAACCATATATTCTCCTTCTCAAATTTTCATTTTAAGAGAACTTTTTTAAATAAAATAAATCAAATGTAACAATTACCTTGAAAAAGAAACTTAGAGTATACAGCAGAACTAATGTATATAGAGAAAAGATATGGACTAGTTTCAAGAAGATACATGAGAGAAATTTTCTTTCTTGGACGATATCAATTATTAGTTTTAAAAGGGAATAACGTGTATATTACCCAGATTTCGTTAGTCGTGAAATAATGGAATGCAATATTATTGCGTAAAACTTCGTCACAAGCTTCACAATAATGAAATTTGGTAACTTCATTGTAAGGCAAACATTTTTAAAAAAGTAATTAAATTAGAAAAATTGAATAATAATGGATATCGTTGTATAAGATTTATTAGATACTAACTCGAAGTAATAAAATCAATAAACACACTGGCTTCCAAAAGTTAAGCGGTCGACAATAACACCAATAAAAATCGAAAACTATATCTTTAACACAATATTTTCCATGAAGGTAAAAAAAAATGTGTCACTGCCTTAAAATAAACAAACATTACGTACAAAGCAGAGAAAATTATTCATTTTTCTTACGTTATATGAGATGGTCTGTTTAATGTTTAAAGCGAAACAAATAATCAAACATCTAATTATGTAGTTTATAACCACCATAGACTTTTCTACGAGCTTCGCAGCTATCGTTCACGCATTCCTTGATAATATAATCAATTATCGAAAAAGCAATGGATATTAACTCCATTTGTGTAGCTTCTAACTCTCTGAAACTGTCTGGATAAGCTAAACTGTAGCGACAGCACATCTGAAGGCTTCCTAAATGTTTTAAGCGAGATTAAGGTCCAAGGAAATCACTGACAACCTTCTACAAGAAATATCCCTTCACTCTAGGCACTCATCAAAAATGTCTGCACGATGTAAAAGAGTATTCGCATTCATAGGGTATAAATCACGATCAACGTCAGCAGCTTACAACCTCACAATGGGACTAAGGACCTCATCCTTATTCTGTGCATTGTTACAAAATCACCATTAAATATTGGAATTCCGGTGTGATACTCCATAGTTTTCGCAACTCACATTATGATGCTACCACATATAAATACGAGTTGTTCGGTGATGATCTCTTACTGAATGCCTTCTTTTATTCATACCCTTTTATACGAATACAAATATGATTCCACGGTATAACGTCCACCCAAGACGTTGCTCCAATATGTAACAATCCAGTTGTGTTCACGACTTTAATCTTGTCCCTCTGGATTGGACAGTTAGAGGAATATGAACTTGTGGTATAAGGCATACACGCAGATACTTTTGTTTGATCACTAATGGTATACATATGTGTAAATTAGAATTCACTATTCTCTCTTATTCACAAGTTAGAAAATTTCACTTACCACTCAGATAGAAGGCTATCATCTTTCGGTTCTTGATTAAATCAAATTGAAATACGATTTATGGGAAAAAAAACCTGTTTGATATCACTAAGTTATATATTTTATGATGTCATATGCCAAATAACAAAGAATATAACAAACACACATTTACGCATATTTAAATTTCCTAACATTCTTCATTGGTCATTCTTTGAGCATGAAAGAAATCTATCTATACTTAGTTCTCGGGAGAGTTTCGTGTGGATTGCAGCGCCCTGTATTCACTTCGGTATCAACAACATATATTGTCTTACTAGGTGATACTGTAATTAAGATTGTAATAGTTGTAAGAGATTTCCATTCCATTTGGCTATTTTAGGAATATACTAATCATCAGAGGAGATGGTAAACACTTAGACGATTAGCACAGGTCTCCAGACAACTATACGACATGTTTGGAATTGTATCCATAATCGGAAAAATTATCGAAAAATCTACTCCGAAGAAACCAAATTACATCAGCGATTGCTTGATTTTCCTCAATATGTCCGACATCACGCCTTCGCTCACCATGTGTTATTTATCTTGTTTCGGCCATGAAACACTAATATCATCAAAAATATCCCAAGGAAACATAGAAGTACTACGAATTAGCTTTTAAATTAATTTCCTCAACAAAGCTGGTTTCTTCAACAATATCTTAATTCACATATTTCTGGATTATCGTCGTGATTGGCTGAACATTTGCAATCTGTCATCTACATTCGCAGCGATTTTATATATGTAACCCATTCAAATTCTAATACACTTCCGGAAAATGAAAATTTACAATGGGGGCGTTAACTTTAGGAAGTTAATATTGATGACGATATTAGAATTATATTTAATTATGAATATTGTTGTTCAAGTTATTACATTTCGTTCGCAGAATATTTATATGGAAAATTTTCTTAAATTTAGCAAAAGTAACTCTATATATTTCTCCTGGTGTGTGATTTTGCAATGTTGAGCTGTAGTAAATGTTTTTAAACAAAGCACAGATTTGTCCTTATTTTCTACTTTGTATAATAGGAAGTTATTTAAAGAAATACGAAGACATTCGTACGGTCATGATATGAACTTGACAATAATTTTATATACTTGAAGAAATAACTCCAAGAGAATCAGAAATACAATTCATAATTAAATAGGTGTGTTAATTTAAATCTTATACATTGCAGACTGAAATGTGTGAAATCTTATTTTGAAGGTTAAGATTTTGAAAATAAATCAATAAATTCTATTTTAATTCTTATAGGAAAAGAAATTATCGTCTTATATACAAAATAGGTTAGGTTTAGTTAATTTTTCCTTGTGTATTCATGAAAAAATCTAATTAAACTTGTGCACTAAATGTCTATGCAAAGCTATATTATGAAAAATTTATTATTACGTGATATTAAGATTTCTTTCTTAGAATTCCTTACACATGCGATTCATTTTCCTCTACCTGCTCAAACATTAATTTAAATTGACGTTAACAAAATTAAGCTACTGGATAAATTAAGTTTTTTGCTTCAAGTAACAATTACAAGCACATCGGATTCTATTTATTCAGAGTACTTGTAATAAAGAAAATGATTTCCAAAGGGAATTTTCAGAAACGGAAAGAAGTAAATTCATTTCTTCATTCCATTTATTTTTAAAGGTTCAACAAATTTACCTTTCCTTATCCATTATATGAATATATATATATATGATTAATAATAAATGTAACAGAAATACAAGAGAAAAATAAATTCTTTTTGAATCATTAAGCTTCTGAGTAAATAGAATTGCAGAAAACGTTAGACTGAACTTAACACGAGTGTTAACTGGTGGTTTAATTTATTTACCCTCAATTTTTTTTCTCCTATTCGCTTCAATTGGCTGCTTCGTCCCACGTGACCGTTGATGCAAATCAGCAACTTGTCAAGAAACGCTTTTAGATCATCATGTTTACGAGATTAATGGCGAACAACGAAACTCCATTTTAGCCTCGGGAGTAAAAAGACAGACGATATTTAACCATTGACACAAACCGATTGCTCGAAACATGTAATGTCTCTTGCGGCTGTATTTCCTATTCGTTCTAAATGTCAGGCTGCTATGGTACTGTTTCCGTTCGATTTTTTTTCTTTATAAAAATGGAAAGTACTATATATTTCTTCAAATTTAGCTGCTTTACTTCAAATATTCTTATTTATGTTCTAAATATACAACATTCTGTCGGAAGATATCCAATTCTGCAGTCAATTTTTTTTAGTTTCATGAAATCTTCAGATATGTTAGAAAAACAATTTCAACAAGGCTTTTTGTACAGGCAATACATCATTTATCAACATACACTTTTCATTTAAGATGTATTATTTATTTTCTAGGCAGAAAATGCATTATATAGAAATGGAATAGATATTTATTTTTGTTAAATATATTTATCTTTCTTCTTTTTTTTCCTCATTCACCTTTAAATCTATTATTTATCACTATTTAATTGTATTCATAAGAACAACTACAAAATTATTTGTGATCGAAAAACTTGATCCGTTTTACAAGTTAGTGAATTTATATTGTGTAATGTATTCAAAGTATTAAACTATTATTTTATGTTTCTCATCTTGTTTGATGATTTAAAAATGGAGTACACTTCGTTCAGATAAAACAAATTATAAAGCATTTCTTTTTCCGATTTCCTTTTCAATTTTATTTCAATTTGTAATTTTATGACTGTAAAGAAAAAGAGTAATTAATATTAACTGATATGAACAAATAATATTATATTGAAATTAGATTAGTTTAATTAAATGTATTTGAATAATTATTGTATAATCATAAATTATCTGAATACGCAATTAGTATTTTGTTTGTTGCTTTTTTCATATTGTATATATGAGATGCAAATATGTGATAAATATTTTCTGTTGAATCGAAAAATTGTTTATAAGAAGAGAAACTAATCAAGACATTCGAATATGTTTCTTTGATTACTAAATATAAGAGATATGTTTTCTGCCGAAATCCAGAATTATCTTTACATGCAGAGAAATTCATCAACGTAATATCATCTGTTTCTTTGCATACCAAATGTAAGATCATATGTTGTAAATGCAAAGTGAAAATTGAGTATATATGTTTGTTCTACAATTTTGTATTATCTAATGCATTTAAAGAGTTGTTTAGAAAATATTGGAGAGCATGGAACTAAATAAAGGTATTTCAGAACAACCATAATCTAATCTTTATCAGCCTATAAAAACATCATATTACTCAGAGACTTAATGTTCTAAATTATACACTTAAATAAAGTTTAAGCTTTCATTCCATTACTAGAGCGTATATTAAGATTTAGGAAGTTCTAGGAAAAGGGAATTCTACTAAGACATTTCTTTCACCGGCACACTCAAATACCTAAATTTACATTTGTGTGTGAGAGAGTGCATGCGTGTGTTCGACATATAAACACCAATAACTGTCTATACAAAAATCATTCAAAATAATTATTTCCAAACAATAATAAAAACATATAAAACTTTAAGAGCCATATGAATCAAATCCAAAATTGTAGTCGTTTGTAGAGTATCAAGTTTTAAAGTCAAGTCGTTTATTACACACTAAAACTATTAGGTCTATTTCAAATGAATGATTGTATGCATATATTTATACTCCGTACGCTGTTTATTACATGAATATCATTATTCGATTACCTTAACATATCTGTATGATTGAGTACTTCTTTAAAACGCGAAATGTTTATCCGTTTGTTAAGACAATGTTCTGTAAAGCACTACAGAAGAAGCAAATATAAATAACAAAAAAATAAATTACTAAATGAAAAATGAATATGTTTCTATTTGTCTGTACTTTGATATCCCAGGATTGATTGTTTACTAATGAAACTGTTTCGAAGAAACACGAGGGCTCTTGTCGATTGGCTCGAAACTTAGAGCTACGATCAAATGACTAGGATGGTACGTGAACTGGCACTCCCACACATAACTTATAATAAAATTATGAAAAAATGTATTATATTTCATTCAAATAAAAAAGTGCCACCCTAAAAGAATGATTTTGGCTCTCAATGGTTTTAATGAGCATGAATCCTGCTACCTGACGAGTTTTCGGAGGAATTAGGATAACCAATGATTCGACAGAAATAACACCGGTCATGATTTCGCTTTGCATTATCACTTTAATTTAGGGGCTTCATTTCCAAAGAAAATTATAAGTACCGTGGTTTGAATTAAAATTTTTTATTCATGTTTGCTAAGATAATATCAATTCTAAAATATTTTATATTGGGAGTTATCTTAACAAGCATGTGTATAAAAATCATTTTGAAAATATGTTGTTTTGGGATTTGGAAATTGTAAGAAAGAGAGGACTGAGAACACAAACATTTAAGCAACAAAAAATAACTAGCGAAGGGGGTATAAAGGGGGAAGATAGAAACACAAAATTTTAAAATTTACTTAAAAAATTATAATTTGTCGATGCTTTTTAAGTGAATTTTGGCAAAAAAGTAAAAGTAGATAATTTATACCACCTTTGATGAGGTTTAGTTTAATACAATTTTATAATATTTTTTTGAAATTTGGAGGAATATAATACAATACAACTTTCATCAAAGGAGCAATATTTCTCCTAAATTACAATTTTATAGTTTAGTATTAAAATTATAAATATATTGACTATAAGTCATTGTATATGTATTAAAATTATCAATGATCAGTGATAATTTCATTTAAAAAGTACGAGTATAGCTTGTTAAAAATAAGCATCAAAATATGACAAATAGACAAATTCTAACGTGTTAGTTTTCTCAAGAGACTTTGTTTCACACTTCATAATATTACTATACAGGGAAAAATAAAAATAAAATTATAGAATACTTTCGGTAAATAAAACTTAATTAGGTGTTCAAAGAATGCAAACGATTATATTATAGAAAGAAAGATATACAGCATAAAATAAATTTCATAGTCATATATTTAATCCCCCCCTTTAAACAAAGTTAAGTGTCATTGTTTTTGTCTGGAGTAAACATTACATTGATCCCCCCCCCTCTTCAAATCATATGAAACACCTGTTGCACGATTCTTCATTATTTGCTGTGGTACTTTACATAACGATTAAACGAATTACCAAGTCTCAATCAATAGCATTCCATTTTT
Organism: Nephila pilipes; assembly: GCA_019974015.1. Taxonomy (NCBI): domain Eukaryota; kingdom Metazoa; phylum Arthropoda; class Arachnida; order Araneae; family Nephilidae; genus Nephila; species Nephila pilipes. The sequence goes on along the minus strand of BMAW01031854.1, from coordinate 52,281 downwards.
GTATATATTTCCGCTAATTATATTATTTAGTAATTAAAAAACAAAATGTGAAAGATAATTATGTGATACGACAGCAGCGTTTATACATTTGTTTATAATTCCTAGTTTTAAGCGGTTAAAGTGGAATAAAATTAAATGTTTTCTAAAAACGTAATTTTAGGGGGATGGTCTCGCTAAACGTTGACCTATATATATGTATATATATATGAGTGTGGGTGAGAGAGAGAGAGAGAGAGAGAACTGTGTTAAATATTATACATTGTAAATAAAGTTTTAGTTGAAACACACACATTTCAAAATAACAGTTTGATAACAAAAAATTATTCAAAGTTGATAAAATAAAATGTAACAAATATTTTACTCGATTCTTTTTCCAATTTTGAGGTGGCTCAATATTTCGAGAGACATTTTTGCGGGTTAAGTAAAATCTTATAAGTTTAAAAGAATTCCAAATGATGATAAAATCTTTAACTTTTTGATTTTCTTGGAATATAATATATTTAATCTTTAAAATGTGTTAAAATTATTCATACATTTGGCCTAACAATATTTATAATTTTTTGAATTAATAAAAGTTTTCGCCATTTCTTATGTGATGTGTTCCTTTTAAATAATAATTCAAAATTAATTTTTTTACACTCATACTTATATTTATAACAAGATTACAATTATAACTTCACAATGATATTTTAATAGCATAATTAATTAAAGAAGATGAAATATTAAGCTTTCTAGTGATATTTAAAAAAATCCAAATAATCCATTCTAGATTTTGAATTTCTTAAATTTACTATTAAAATAATCAGAGACCCATGTGCGATTCTTTTTAGTACACAATCAAAATAATGATTTTAAAATGTATTTAATTTTAAAAAAAATGGAATTACATTAAGCTATCAGAATACTGAAAGTATCAATTTGAAAAACACGAATGAAATCAAAAGGAATAGACATTGAAAATCCCACGATTCTTTAGAAACACATACCAACCGAAAAAATTGACTGTATTGATTATTTTTTGAAATAAATGAGATTAATCTGTGAGATATATGTTTTCGTTACTTTTTCCACAATCAACATGTGTATTTGGGCTTTTTGTAAGCATTAACAAGAAATTTTAGTAATAACTATATATCATTGGGGGAGGGGGGCTATATTACTAGATGATATATATTTAAATTAATAATTCATAAAATTAAGCCTAAATAACAAGCAACTTATGATACTACAGAGAAATAAAATCGCTCCATATAACGTCGTCTAACTATTGAGATTCAAAAGTGGTCTTTTCTCATTCAACTGCAAGTCAACCCTTTCATCTTGAGTTAAAAATAACCCAAAAATTTCCAATTCAAGAACCAATCATAACTCACAAAGACTTCATGAAAAGGGTTTTCTACTTGAAAAGGATGATGTTTATTTTAGCTTTAGGGTAAACTGACTGAATTAGAAACGTTCAGCTCTCAAAGAGAATCATCATGTGAAGGATTAAATTGTGAGTTGGAAAACTATTACGATATCCTTATATTTGAAAATATGTCCGAAAATAAATACTAAAGCAATAAATTCGTTTCTTTCACATAATATTTTGTTATTTTATGAATGATTTACAAAGTTTTATCTTGCAAGCTGTAAGCTACGTTGATGGAGTTCTGTTTTCTCCATATTAAAAATAACTTTAAAATTCGTTAGCTTATACTTTTCTTCTCGTTATGTTAACAACAGACATTAAAATGGCGATTTTAGAATTGCATTTAATTTTCCTGCATAAAATCTTTAGGTTAAGCAGTTTACGTTGAATTGATAGACACCATCTTGCTACTTGTTTTTTTCGAAATTAATTTTTGTAATATAAAGAACATATTTATTTATACTAATAAAACATTAGTGACTGTTGTGCGATGTAATATGGGCTATTCACAATTTATTTCCCTTAACTAACATCCGGGATTTTATATTTAAATTCCCAGCTTCTTCTCCAGTCAGATGAAGTGTGATTATGCAAATCAAGTACACTCAAGAAAAGAAGCGGTGTGAATAGATATTATCAAGTCATCAAAATGTGAAGGAATCTTGAAAATGTACTGTGGGAATAATGTTTAATGTGATGCGGGCGGATTCCTTCTGGCATTTTTTCTTGGTTTGGTGAGATAAGGATTTGACGCTGTCGGATCAACTGAATACTTGACGAAGGCACTCGCATCGTATTCCAGTAAGCGTATTCTTTCATAGACTATAGAAATTTTTAGCACTCGTAGATAGACACATTAAACTGTTAAAGAGCAATCCCGTTGTTAAAGGATCAATAAAAACTCTCTTTTGGATATAATTGACTGTTTTAATTATTTTATATGTGCTGGAACTGAAGTTGAACTTTAGATCTTGTGATTACACTAATAAATAAGATGGCAGGCTACACGAGTAATATGATACCTTCATTACTTAACAATTGCAATGCGAAGAGAATTAATTTATGAGGTTCTTGTAGCATTCTAAAATAGCTAAATACTACTTTTAAAACTGTCTATGGATACGTCTGTTCTCTTGAACGATTATCCAATTTCTCTTTCCTCCACCCACTTTGATATTTCTATATTAATTAATTTAACCACGCCTTTTCAAAATTTCTCGACTCAGTATTTTCTGATGATTTGCTGTTATTCAAATAACAACTGAAATTATTGGTCCTTGAACGACCGACTGGAAATGGAAATAATACTAATAGTGATGAGATATCTGGCGCGGATGTGTTTTCAGTTCTTTTGAGATCCGACTTCTGCGATGTAGGGAATTGATGGTTGCGTGGATGGATTGTTGATTAACATCGCTTTTAGAAACAACATGTGGGCTATTGGCGATTATGTAATTTTGAACCTTGGTCCAGTGACGAAGAAGACACCTGAGCTGGCACTTCTCACTCCAAACTTGCAAAACACTCAAATGGGTGGGTTTAGAGCTTCGTCAGATTCAACGTGCATCATCCATGCTACACAATGGTCTTTAATGGCTTCAGGAATCGGACACACGACTAGACGGAAAGAAGGCCGGCCGCAAGTTCGCGATCAAGGCCATTTTGCAGCTGAGGTCAAGTCTAGAATTTAGTTAAATGCCTCGAAATTGTTGACTAGCCTTTCTCAAACGGAGCAGCTACATTTCAAATGCTCAGTTTGTCCGATTTTGAGGAGCATCACAAACTAAACTGTAAGTTTACATGTAGATGATTCATATGTATAATTAGACTCAAAGAGTTTTATATGTAGTGAGCCAGAATTAATAATATTGGAACATTCGTTTGATGATTTTTTCAATTTTAAGCTATTACCATTCCAAAATGTATTTTATTATTCGCATAATCGGAAAAATTGTCTTTCAAAATGTTAACACATTTCCAAGCATTATGCATTATGTGTTAAGGAAAAAATAACGATTTATTTAGATATTTAATTTTGATAACCAACGGTATAATATTAATCCTTTATGTGACTATCAATTCTGCGTATGTGGGTTTCGTCACCTCTTTCTCTAATTTACTTTCAACGCAGTGATAAACATTATTAGGCATGAAATAGAGCCCTAACTCTTACAAAAAAAAACTTAAAACACTCTTTGCACAGATGAAAATCTGTATTATCCACAAAAAGTAGTCACTGAATAAAAAGTGTGTGAATTAAAATTGCTTACGAAATGTGTAAAATGAAATCTTGGATCGAACCATAATAAAAATTTTAACTTTCACTATTTTTTGAATTTGCATATGATTTGAATACAGCAAATTTAAATAAAAGTGTACATAAAATTATTCAGAAGTATGATACTTTTTGAATGAGTAAAGTATATCGTAATATATTTAGGTAGTTACTGAAAACGTTATCAATAGTTTCAAACCTGTAACAGAAAATTTCTTAGAATAATATTATTAAACAGTCCTTAAGTTGAAATTTGTGCATATATATTGATACATTTATTTCGAGGTAAGATTCGAATTTTACATGTAGATTTCTGCATTTACTAATTTTATTTCAGACCTAAGTCGATTTTTTAGAGGAACGGGTATCAAAGGAGATTACTAAACTTATTTGTTATACTTTGGATCATTAACTCTGATTGGCAGCTTTCAGTGTCACTCAATAACATTTCAACCACCACCTACTATTTAAAAATTTTACTGCCAACGCAAACTACTCCATCACTCCTCAAGTTTTATTACGTACTTTGGGAAGATATTGCATAATTAATTACTCCAGCAGAGGCTTAAGAAAAATTATATCAGACACTAGCAAGATGTTTTCACGAGAAATTAAGTAAGTCTAAGTAAACTGGTCGTGAAATCGTATTTAAAAACTAAAGGTCGCTAAGGGTAATCTCAATTTTACCTAATAACGGTTACAATATACATGTATGTTAACTTTTAAGAACTTCTTCCCCCTACAGTTACAAATACGGATACATTATTTTCAACCAGATAAATATCGGTGCCATTTATGAACACTCTTTTATGCATTTTCAGTTAGACAGGTAAATTAAGTTAGTTTTAATCTATTTACCAAAATAATTCATGGTATTTAATATTATGTAATTAATTTTGTATGATGTGAAGACGAACTTTGCCTTTAAATGATTTCATAGTTTTTCGTTGTTGCAGAACGATTGTTTAAATATTTCATTTTAGCATACAATATGAAATATTGATTCTAGTCAACTACAAAATGAAAGTACCATTTTTCAAAATGAATTGTGAATGAATCATCGACTTGTTATTTATTTATTGTCAGCAATAATTGTTACTTTAACTTAAAATATATTCAAAATAATTACTATCGTTTCCATCAATTTGAATATTTGAAAAATTATTGAAAAGTCTATAAAATGAATCAACACTCTATCGTTTCCTTTAATTATCATTTGACTGAATAATTTGAATCTTATTTTTAAAAAGTTAGCGTCTTTGACAAATTTGCTTGCTAAAGTTTATTTAACAATTTTGTAATTACATTTTTATTGATAGAAGAAAACAAAGTTTTCTTATAGTTATAATTAATTTGTAAGGAGTGACGATATTTGTGGAATGTTTTCATTTTTTAATCTTTCATGGAATGGTAACAAAATGATTATTTTATTTTTGAATATAAATTTATTTCATTTATTTATTCTAAAGATTAATAAAGTGATGGTAAAAGTGTGTCCTTATTTCAGGTATTGTTAATATTTAGACTCCAATGTTAGTATTTATACGTATGAGGTTATTCTCACATGAGATAAATAAAGTACTTCACCGACTTAATCAACGTTATTTGAACGTATTGAACATTTATGAGAATACTTGGACTATGTTCAATTTCCACAGGCAATCACAATTTCGGAATAGTGCCTAAAATGAGAGTACTAAATCAAATGTAGTGCGTGAAGTTCTAAGCTTCCATCCAACGTCGCATTACAATTTAATGGAGGCAAGGGGTACTCTAACCCTCGTAACTCTTCCTTTATTTCATAAGTGTCTGCATTCTTTGCACTTACATATATACTTTTACGTTTGCTTTTTATAGGAATCAAAATAATTACTTGTCCACATTTTACTGTTATGTTATTGCTCAAATGTTTTATATTTTCATTTGCTTACTTTCAGGAGTTAACTTAATTTATGAATGCTCAAAAATTTATATAAAAGAAATAATTAATATTTTCCATTTATCAGAAATATTATGGGAATAATATTAGGTTCTGCAAATATTTATGGATAAAATAATAGAGTATTCTAACGCAAAATTGAAAAGCTAAGCAAATATTTCAAGCCTAATGTATTAAAAACTCATTCACGTTAGAATTAAAATATCTCTATAAAATTTGTTAGATAAAGCATTTTAAATTTATTTATAAGTGAAAAGTATTAGATTACGAAACACTTATAAAAGAGAACACATTTCTTTTCATTACCATTCACCTCATAGAAAATTGTAATTTACCTAAAGAAGATTATAATGTTAGTAGGACAAAATTTAAGTACAGTTTTAATATTTCAAAGTATACTAATTGAAAGAGACATAAGGTGTAATGTGACAAATGAATGCAATATTATGCTTAAAATATGAATATTGGGTCAGATTGGTCAATATTAGAAAAAGTACATTTATATATTCTTACAATATTTATAAGAATGAAAACACACAAATAATACAAATCACAAATTAGAACACATATCTAATAACCATTTGGCATATTACCTACGAAATCAATATCAATAATAGATAAAAGCAAATATTTTTAAAAATCATTAAAAATCAATTTAACACTCATGACAAAACTTATATAATATTTAAAAATCTAAAATTTAAAATCAAAATTGTATTAGTAAACCAAGAAACTTGGTAAAGAAACCAATAGAAAGAGAATAAAAATTAAGTTATTTTACACACACACACACACACACACACACACACACACACACACAATGTCAGCATAGTAACATATTACAAGTGAGCAGGGTGGACAAAAATATGGAAACCACCTCCTGAAAATGCATAAGAAAAGAAAGGATTGATTTGAATGTAAATCAGTAGAGTGGAGTGCTTCTTTGACCACCAACGCTTCATACTAACTCAAATGGTAACGGTAACGGCTAAAGTTACGAGGTACCCATTAAAATATTAGAACCACCTCCTCATCATAATTGAGCCTAAATTAATGAGCATAATTACAAGTTAATTGACTCAATTCTGTTGCCTATAATTAGGATGGCCCAAGGCAACACCCTGCGTCCTGACAGATGAGGCTCGCCGGAAACAGTGGAAATTATTACATGGAGCGCGCACCATTAGGATCAGTGCAAGGGAGCCAAGAAGCATAGCATAGTAGTAGCGAGCTAGGGGTGGGCGGGATTCTGCCAGAAGACGAATGCTCGAGAAAGTCTGTCATCCAGGATCTGAGAGGTTATAACAAGGCGAAAATAAGGTTAAATTGAGATAAAAGAAATGCAAAATCGAAACCAATTTAGAGAAAATGCACTAAAAATTTTGAGGGAAAATTAAAACGCGAGGAGATGAGTTTGAAAAATAGAATTGTTGAATAGGCTAAAAGACATCTGCGAAGAAAATGTTAAGATCTAGGAAAATGAGTTAAAATTTAAATAGTATCTAATTTTCTAGAATTAAAGATTTTAGAGAGTTCCTGATAGTGTTACGAGGTCCATTTTGACCAGTGGCAGTGCCACTTATCGATGGAATTTTGAATTTTGAAAATAATCAGGATATCACTGATTACATTTAACATGCGCTGCAGCCTTTAGGGCTGGGAAATGTACAAGAATGTCCGAGAGCGGCTCTCGGTTCTTTTTGTGAAGATGCTGATTGAGATGAATACTACGGGGGAGCGCTTGCAGCAGTAATAGTATTTGAGGGATCCTGATGAAGACATTTAATGATTGTTTTTATATGAACCTCAGAACTGTTCCAATTTAGATCTTATGCAGGACTCATCTCGACAAACCAGGTGACATTTTCCTCAAGGTGTTTCTGTGATGTGCAATGCTTCAAATGGGTGGTTGCAAGTGGACGCCCAGGCGATGCATACAATACGACGATCGGTCAACGACTCTGTAGAGAAGATTTGTGCCTGATCGCCAGCTTGCATGACAACTCTGTAAATGTGCTAACAGTCAGCTGGGGTCGGAGTATTATGCGTATGTCATTGATTCAATATGTCAGAGTTAACAGACTTCGAACGTGGGCAAAATTGGAGCACGTTGGTGCTCCTGCAAGCAAGGTAGCCGAGGGTGTTTAGTTAAGAGGTACTGTATCGAAGATTTATTCCGCATATTTGAATAGGAAAACATCATCTGCTAAATCACAGCGGACGAAAGTGTGCTGAGGATCGTGACAGACGATCATTACATGGCAATTCGAAAAATAAGAATACCACAGCTGCAAAAGTTACTGCTGAAATGAATGTTGGGTTACAGAACCCTGTGAGTACCAAAACAATTAGAAGGAGCTTCATAAACAGGGAATTTCTGGCCGTGCTGCAATGAGAGAAGCCACTCATCAGTGATGCTAATGCCAGTAACAGGAAAAGGCGTGGTGTTTAAGCCATAAAACACTATACGGCAGTGGAAGCGTGTAATATGGTCTGACGAGCCTTCTTCACATTGTTTCCATTCTGGCCGAGTTTATCGTCTGAGAACGCCATCTCAAGCCTATAATACAGACTGTTGTTGCCAAGAGTGAAACATGGCGGGGGTTCTGTTATGGTTTGGGCATATCGTGGTTCTCTGCTGGCCCTATGATAATCTGTGTCAGAGCACATGATCAAGCGATTTATGAACATTTTGGCAGATCAAGTTCATCCCATGGTACAAACTTCTTGTTCCTGATGGTGATGGTGTTCAAGACGACAAAGCCCCACCACACAGCTCACATTGTCCAGGACTGGTTTTGAGCACGAGGAGGATTTGTCCCATCTCCCCTGGCCACCACAGCCAGACCTGACATGAACCTTGTGGTCTACATTGAACGGAGTGCGTTCTCAAGATATCCACCGCCAAATATCGTTATCTGAACTTGCCACTGTTTTGCAGGAAGAATGGATAATATTCCTTGGCACACATACAGGAACTGATTTATCCATTCCGAGAAGACTGCAAGCTGTTTTGGATGCCAACGGCTCACACCATATTAGCAAAGAAACATGTTTTTAAAAAGTGGTGTTTGCTTATTCAACCCTGTATATATCAATGGCTTCGGGTTTAACGAGTATATTTTTGACCAAAAGACACCATATATGTAGCCGAAAGTTTTTAAACCCATCAAAAAGGGGTTTTCCCTAAGTTGTTTTGCTAAGTCATTTATCTGAGATTGAGGAAGCGCAACTTGTAAACAGAATTTTGAAAGTATAAGTAGGTTTAAGATTGAAATAAATGGCAATAAAAATAATAAATTTCAAAGACAGGTACTTAATGTATCATGCTCTCATATATATATATATATATATATATATATAAAATATGTGTGTGTATACATTTGTGTGTTTTTTGCTCTCTCTCTGTCTCTGTTGTGTGTAAATTACTTTAAATGTGAGACCTAGTATTGGATAACAATGTTTACACTTGACAAGACATCAATACAATGTTTACATTTGACAAGAGATCAATACAATGTTTACACTCTGATCTTCCCAAGAAGTAAAGAGAATTAATTTCATTCTTTTTTTAGAAAACTAGTATCTATATTCTTATAATGAAAAATGTTCCTCTGTTTTGTGAGTGAGACACATTCTATTGAATCTGATATCATATTGATTACAGTTAGTTGGAAGGAGTTATTTGAATTGTAATCTCACATCTTACACTAATGGAAAATAGGTATAATGAAAAACAGTGATTTGGATAACTCAAAACTATTCAAACCAGAAATAAAATTCGAGTTGAATGAAATTACTTTGAATCTGATAACCATTTAAATTGTTCTGGAATATACTAGTTAACAAAGCAGGATATTATAATTCTCTTCTTTAAATTCAAAACGAGATATTTAAAAATCGAAGCCTTTTTTAAATTTGAAGGGAAAAAAAAAGATATAATTCATAAGAAAACAATAATCAGATGCATTGTAATAAATTGAATTTGATTGATACCATTATCAGTATTTTATTTCTTGTAATTTCACGTTTTTTTTTAAAATCGTGAATTAAATTTTATGCAAGAAATCAAATAACATTTCAGCTTAGTTTCATATATTTATTAGTCTGCCCGATCAGTTTGGAAGTCAAAAATAAATGTGGCTCTTCTGTATACAAGTTCTTTTTCTAATCACAACTACGAAATGTTTGTATAAAAACCCATAAAATGTGCGTACATAGGTCTTTATTAATAATGCGTTACATGGGAGTTCTAGATCTATCATATAGAATTAAAAAAAAAAAAAATTCAAATATTTTCTTTAAATCCATTAAAATAAATCCAAATAATTTTAGAAGCAAAATTAATATTTAAAAAAAAAGTATTCTTCCAAATATTTAAAATATTTGATTTTGTAGCACAAATACTTTATTTGAAGTATTACTTTTTAAAATATTGGATTTCTGGGGTTTCTGAAAGAAATTATTTTGAGCTTGTTTACCTCTTTTCTTCAGACAAGAAAATAATAGCACAAAAACAACCTTCTTTTTACCGCACATAATAGTTGTTGTGGGATCTTGTGAAACCCAATTACTGTCGAAGTTTAAACCGAGAAAACGGTTCCTCGTTTGTTGTATCTTTGGATCTTATTACGCTAGGGTTACGAAACTCCAATCCCCAAATTGCGCCATCTTTGGTCAAATTAGATTTGTTTTCTATTGTTCCTCATTAGGGATGGTGTGTTTGTGTATTTTTCGTGTCTTACACCCCAGTACTTTGATTTTTGTTTCGTGTTTTCGCTGTTTTGTTATTATCTGACTGGCAGTCATACATTTTACTCCTTTTTCTCTTCAAATTACTAGTTAGCTTAATTTAACAGATCTCTCTATCGATTGAGTAATTGTTTTTATTAACATCACAATAAGAAGAAACAGGAGGGCTATTGGCAACGGTCCTCGTAATATTGAAGCTCGCCCAAGTCATGAGGGCAGCATCTGGGCTGGTAACCCACTCTCATTATTTTAACATCATTCCAACGTCAAGACATAGAGTCTCACAATTTTAACGAACATTAAATTAACTAAACGGTGATCTTCAGCACCTGTCCCTCAGTGATTTACCGTCTTCAGGCAAGTATAGCCATCACTCACCATTGGCATTTTCGCGATGTTTTTCTTTCCCATAGTGTTTACTATCTTTGATGAACAAGTTTGACACGCCTCCTGGAAACCCTAGTTTATCCCTCTGTATTTTGATCCTTATTTTTGTCAACCAATTTTCATCTTTTTTTCTTAATTTTTCAAATGCCTAAATCACAGTAACACTTTTTTTTGTCGCAGCATAGCCACATCTGGCGCTTGGGTCAATAAACTCCATGAGCACTCAATCATTGTCCTGAGGTACTTTGGTGTGTAAATTAGAAAACTCGTGAACCAACTCAAATGTATTGCTTTTCACTTGATAATGGTTTAGAATTCCAAACTCCATGAATTCCAATTTCAACAAATAGTCTTGTGAAGCTCTAGTGCAACGTTGAATCAATCCAAACCAAATTACTGCTAAGTAACCACACCTAAATTGAATTTCTTTTTCTCAAACCGTGACATTTACTAAATTTTAGGTAATAATAAATTTATTCAAGTAAAACGAGTTTTTCATTGTTTTTATTAATTTATAAAAAGAACATGATTGAAAAAACTCGTGAAAATTAATAATATATGAGGTCTTTTTTCCCCACCTGCTCCTTATGATTTTAGATCATTGAGGAAATCATAACCCTCTGGTGTACTTGTAACATTTTCCTTTTCCAAGAGGTTTATTGTCTATGGTAAACATCTGTGGGTGTAACATCCGAAAGAAATCTTAGGGATCCTTCTTTATTTTTGACCATTCTGGTAAATTTAATTTTAATTACTTTTTTCTATTTTTGAAACGTCTAGATCACAGTTTAACCTTTTTTGGCACATCATATAGCCACATATGTCTCTTGTGCTATTAAAATTTACTATTCACTCCGAAACAATTCTTTGATTACTTAATTGTAATTGCAAATATCTTTCAACCTATAAATAGCCTTAGAACTTTAAAATATACCGATATATTCCCAATTTATATATTCAAGCGTCTTTATTATCACAAGTTTTTTTTTTAACTTGCGATGTTTATATATCTGGATATCTTTCAAGTTCAAAATTCTCTAATTTTTACCTTTTTTCTCTCCTCCGAGCTGAAATTATACATACAAATGTAATTTCGATGACAATACGATACCATATTATGCTAAATAAAGGACTAAATAAGGGGGAGAGGAGGATCCACACAGGATTTGTATTTCATTATATCTAATTATGTTGAATTTTGCACATACGTAAAGTCCATGCAATTGCTCCTTTTAATAATAAATCTCATTTCGCCATATTAAGTAAAACAACCAGAGAAAGCTTAAAAATATTTTATCGATTACAAAAGTGTTCTAACATTGTAAATATAATACCATCATAAGAAATACACTGCTGAGAAAAAGCAGTTTCAAAATTTGAAAGTTAATGAAATGATTTGGAGCACTGTTAAAGAACATTTAAATAATTCGATAAATAATGTAGCTAATGCAAAAAAATTCTGCATGTATTAGAAAAATCATACAATTAAAAAAAAATTTTGAAATATTTTTCTCATACTTAAGATACTGTGTCCTCTTAATTTATACACAGGAGGTAGCAGGATATGAAAGACTGAAAGAATTTATAAATTATAACCATCATGATAAGAGAGTGAGCTCTTAAGCCAACCATGTCACATGGCATACAATTTTTCCGCTGTCACACTACGAGAAGTATGGAATAATGTAAGGGTTTAAAAGCTTTTGTTACATTTTCTAACCCTCCCCCAGCATTATTTCGTTTCTTTCTCGGAACTCGGAAATAGACTCGTTAATCAAAGAAACAGAGCCAGTATATTTTCTCATCTCAATTGATTTATAGTACAAAGTTAGTTTTGATGCAGGTTACTAAGAATATATGATTGCCCATTGTGACATGCTGTGAATAAGAGTATAACATACATACTTTTCAGAAACCTTAGTATATTTTTATGCTTCAAATTAACATGTATTCTTACAAAAATCAATGTGAAAACATTTCCATTAGTTATTTAAGGGTTTTATTTTTAACAGTAATATGTTTTGGAATGACAATATCGCCGATTCTAAAGGACAATAATTTTTTAATTTAAAATTGCTCTATCTCATGATTTCTCTTAGAAATACGAAAGAACCTAGACATGAGTTCGAGTCCTGGTTCTATCAGAGATAGCCTTAAGGACTAATCAATCTACTGCAAGATAATCGGTTGAACTTCAATGTTCTAATAAGACGCGGTACGCTAATTCAGAAGTAATTCTTGTTTTTGATCGTAGTTCAAATTACGCACGAGGTCTGTTGCCAATTGTTATCCAATAATTCTACAAATGAATTAATTAAAACCGAAACAAATCTTATTTTAAAATGTAAAGACATGTTCATAAATTTAGAAGCGTTGTTCAAAATGTATTGGTGTTTGGAATGGGAAAGGGGTTATTAGGAACGATAAATAGGAATGAAGTAATTAGCAGATATATAGTCTATTGGTGTCGTTTATCCTTTTTTTCTGAGAAGTCCATGTATATGACTCCCTCTGCATCCTAAAAAAATCATCGTCGTAGCTTTTCCAGCCGATGAGACAGTTTTCACCTTTTTGGAGGAGATTCACTAGAAGGATCCCAATGTTTTGATTATTGTTTGGGTTTAGGTACATTATGGGGACAAGGAATAGAATGGAGATAAATCGCTGCAAAATGACGATGACAGCAATCAAAACTAATCTATGAATCAATGTCAAATTTGGTTTCGCCTCATTTAATAGATGGCAGCACGCAATGGTTACACCAACTTGAATTGGTAATGCCATCTGTCTTAAAAATAGGTATTTCTTAAATCCATTAGTAACTTCTGATGATAAAGCAAATCTATAAAAATATTAGTTGAAGATGTAAAATTTAAATCTGATAATTTTTGTTTGGCATAAATGTATTTCCGTATCTGTGTATTTTATAAACATTATTATTAAAAAAATTAAATTAAATTTCTCATACCTTAGTTAAACTGCTATCTTCATATCTGTTTGATTATAATAGTTGAATTCAAATACACAATTGCGGAATATATTTTGTATATTACAATACCAAGTATATTTATGCATATTATCATGTAATTAGGAATTTCGAAGAAAGAGTGAATCGCTTTGTTTTCACAAAAATTTTGTATTATGTTATTCATAAAATGATACTACTTTAATTCCATTTTTACGCGAATTTTAAATACTGTGGAAAGAAACTTCGTTTTAAATCTCTTATATAGCCTAATTCTGCAATTTGTCCGAATTTGTATTAGCGTAACCCAGATTCGAAATACAACTTACTTGTTGCTTGTATTATTATTAATGCATGTATAATACCAACATACAATTTATCTTGAGTGTAATTTGGCGTAACATGAACTTAAAATCCATTCATAACATCTCATGAATAAGTAATTCTACATTGATCTTATATCATCATTAAAAATGAATATCGTAGTATATGTCACAGTGTTAAAATTTCTCTCGCCTAGACTTATAGATATTTTCAAAATCTTATTATATATCTCCGCCCTGATTCTACATCCAATTACTGAAATTTTCTCGAGGTTTGAATAATACAGTAGTTTGTTGAGTGTAATAAATAGCAGTTTTCTTTTTTCTTCTATATGCTTGCCGTATGGAAGAAGTGAAATATTCATATAAATGTTACAATCAATCAAAACAATTTTTCTATTTTAGAATCTGTTTGTCTGTATTATTTAAATAACCATTCTTTAATATAATAAGACGTTATCTGTAGTTTTTTTAACAAAATATTTTGCCTCCTGGAAGGAAAAACTAGAGTGAAAATGCTGTTTAGCCCACATCTTTGGTACGATTTTTAAAATCACCAATTAGGCGATTTTTGACATTGCAAAAATTGGCGTAAATTCCATAGAGTGTTAGTTAAAAGAAAACGAAAAATATTTTATTAACCTGGTTTAATTGTGGATCTAATAAACATTAAAAAAATTGAAATAATCATTTTTGTTAGTTAAAATTCATTCACTTCCTCAAGTAATAAAAACAGTTACAAGACTTGTTTTAGCTTTCATGCCACTTTTGGGAAAATAAAACTAAATTTCGCATTATTTCAATTACGCATTCCTTTGAAATTAATCCATACGTTGGTTAAGACGTTTATATCATTTTCTTTAACAGAGAAAGCTCCAATTATATTCCAGATGCAGGTAAAATGAAGGAAAACATCTCTTATTGGCCAAAATAAATAAATAAATAAAATAAAATAAAATAAAAAAATTAAAAAACCTCTTATTAGATCTGAGCACGCATTATTACTCCCAAACCAAAGAAGGTATCTTAAGGTTGCTAAGTATGACAGTCATATCTAAACAGAAACGAGATATTGTCATATTTGAAACATTGGCCAACAAATATTTCCGTTGCCAATGGTATGAGCTAGACCACACCAAACAAAAAGTTGACCTGTATTGAAACTCTTGAATGTTTCTGGAACTTCCAATAATTGTACGGACTATTTGTTTTTCATAATGTTGCTGCACATAATAAATAGGTATTTTTTTTTATCGAAAAATGTTTGTGTGTTGGAAATAAAATATAATTTACTGATTACAGAACGTTTCCCTCCTGTTTATGTTTTTTCGATATAAGGTCTATTAACAGAAATCAATTTATCTCGCAAATCTGAACTATAGTCAGATGTCGAAGTCTGCACTTCAAGTAGAACCAGAATCTTCACATCCACGTCATGCCATTGTAATAAATTTGAGTCCTTACAGATTTAACGAGCTTCAGCACCGTTATACGATGGGATTTTAGTGACATCAGGTCGCGATTCCAAGACTCGTTTGAAGCAATGATGACGTGAGTTGACAACGTTCCTCATCACGATGTATCTCTCATGGAAAGAAAACTGAAACAGGTGCTAAACTTGATTAAGCTGCGCCTTATCTTTGTTTAGATTATAATCCAGACAGAAAAAAGAATGAAAAGGTAAAATTTTGTTGATAAGAAGGAAGATCGAATAGCTAAAGAAGGATCACTAGAATATTCCGAGGATGTACCATCCGTATTAACTAAATACAGCTAAATAAGGAAAGAAATATGGGATAGGCTTCACTGGGATGAAAATTATCATTTAAGTTCATCGAGGTTATTGTTCCGGCACTTAATTAACAACAAGGCACCGATGGGCTTAATATATGTTAATAACGTGACTTGTCGTACGCAAGCATATGTCAAATGGACCATTGAGATACTGTAACAGGTATCATTAATCGAGATTCAAAAAGGGTATTTATTAATTTAGAATTAAATAATCCTTATTATACTCGTATAAGAAGCTTAGTGAATAGAGTTAAAGAGATAGAAAATGCAACTGAGGAAGATAATGAGGAGATTTGAATGAATGAATAGAAACCTTATAAAGTTTAGAGTAGCGACAAGAAGGTGGTCAGAGAGCGACTATCGGAATTATATAACGTAGTTGAAGTCTTCCTGAACTGGATCCACATATTAAAAATCTAATGTTAGAGTCTGCAAGATAAGTAGATATCTTAATTTAATTGAGAAGAATTAAATAACTGCTCTACAAATATTTAATTTATTTTGATGGCGATTATTCAAAGATTAAATAAATTGGCTTCAGATTTTAGTTGATTATTATTGCTTAACTATATTTCTTAGTCACAACCAGGAAGATTCATCATAATCCTGTGTGTGTCTTGCAACTAGTCCCTAAATATTTACAAAACATGTGCTTTATAATCATACCATTTTATAAAAATAATCAACCATTGCAATAATATGGAAAACTATAGTCTATAACATAGTTTTGGCGTATTTCCATGAAATATTTATTTATTACAAATGCTTTCGGGTTTAATCCATGAGTGGCTCCCCTTGGTAACCATAGGACGCCATTTGTGGATTATTGGTAAGCTTTCAAAATTTTATTTAACATAAACTAGACTCTCTGAGGAGATTATACTACAAGAGTCTAGACAGGTTAACAAGTAGAGACAAGTTGGTAACAAAGTTAGCTTTGTTATGCTTTAAAACTATATAAAATTTATTTCGTCATTTCAATTTAAAAACGATTTTTCGATGCAATTCAGATATTCTATTTGTTCTATTTAAATAAAATATTTCAGTTTTCCTCTGCTTAACTAGCATTGTTTATTTATAGTATTTTTACATACTGATCTTTTGGGTTTTTATTATTTTCCGTATAATCTTGTATTTCAAGAAAAACTCATTTTCCCAATGAAGCTTAAATTAAAGTTCTACTCACCCCCAAAATATACCCTTTTTCCGTATTTTTTTTGTTTAAATAATAAGTTCAATAATTTATTAATTATTATTTATATTATACAATTCTTGTACTCGTATTGTAAAGAGAGGAGTTTTATTGAGACTTTACAAGAATAAGTTAGATGTATAAATTTGATTTTTATTTAGAATATAAGTATCGTCATTTGTTCATAATAATAGAATAAACACGAATCAAAGTTTGATGAAATATTTTAGAGACTTTTTGGGGGGTTAAGTGTTAAAAATCTATCCATTACAAAGAAGTTAATCGATTGCCAATAAAAGGGGTGGATGACATGAACATACACAGAAATTGAAACATTACAATAACTGTGAAATGGCTTATTTATTAAAGAGATTGATAATTACAAAGTGCTGAAATTGCTGAAAGCGGTCCAAAGCTGTGGAGTGGGCTGATATATATATATATCCTATTCGATATTCTACGGAATTTTTTCTCAGATTATTTCCAACTGTCGGAATAAATCAGAAACAATCTATAATAATTTAAAGTCCTTTTATCATGTTCCAAATGTACCTGTACCTCATGAGGATGAGATCAAGAGACCTAACTGACCAAGAAACTGCTCGGTGGCGAAGACAATTCCTAGTAAGGCTTGCTGCTTGCAGACGGACGTTACCTTTTTGAAAAATAAATCCAGGATGGAAGAAAAATATCGACAACAAAACGTGTCATAGAATATCCTCTATGCATTGCTTTGCTGTATTAGTTTCCCGATTGACTTGCAAAGGATTTTGACAAACAGCAAAAATTGCACTCCAGACCATGAGGATCTGTTATGGACCTGTGAGCTGTGCGATAGAAAGATCAGGATACCTAAGTTGCCTTGAATATTTTCATACACATCTACACTAGTTGTGAGGGTACAGTTGGAATTGGACTCGTCAGTAAAGATTATTCATCTTTAGTCATCGTAGTTTCAAGTTGATCCAACTTGGCACCACTGGATAGGTACAGGTACTGTACAGACATAACAGTGAGACGGAGCGTAGATTCCACAATATTAAGTGTCATAACAGAAGCTTAGAGCATAAATTCCGCTCTGTCTGACGTTTGTCAATGGACCTTGTAGAGCAATTGTATGAGCACAGTAATTTTGTAGTGCGACACTAATCAGAAAAACGCTCTGTCTTCCCTTTTATTTTCTATAACCAAAAATAGAGCTCCATCATTCTAATGCCATAATCTGTTATTCACCCAATATTAATTATAATAATAATGGGTGCTAAAGTATTCTGTTATCACTTTCCAGTATTATCTAATCGTCAGCAATGCGACGTTTTCAACCAAATGTCAAGCGATTCATCGATTTCCAGACTCTTTGACTCCAAGAGTAAGGCATTTCTCATGCTTAAATTATATTATAGAGAGTGTTCCTGAACTCATGGGTAAAAAGTTAGGGAAAGGTATAAAGCATATAAAAAAAACTTTTTTTTGTATAGCATATTACGATTGGAATTAAAAATATTGTCGGAAAAACAAGAAAAATGCTTAGAAAAAAAGAAGGGGGTAAAATTTTATTAGTGATAAATTCTTACTGAGAATGAATAGGTAAAAATAAGTGTTGAAATATCCGAACATTGACAAAGGTTAATTCTAAAAAAAGTTAATGCAATGATTAGCATTACATTGTGAACTGGATCTCAATGTGTGCAAGGGTATTTTGAATGATTTCATTACTGATACAGATTTGCTAACCCATCGAATCAACGACTCGATAAATCGCATCTTTCTAGAAGAGGTATTACCAGAATAACTGGATAACCTTTCAGTTGTTCTTTGAACTGCTATGTGGTTTCAGTACGATAGGGCTTCAACCCATTTCTACATTAATTTGCGTAATTACTTTAGTATCATGTTTGGTCCTCGATAGATTGGAAGAGGTAGATTAGTCACTTGACCAGCATGATCACTGATTTATCAATTGCTGATATTTCATATGGGATGAAATGGGATTGATATTTCATAAATACCAATGTCTGTCTTCGTATCATCACGATGATTCTGGAGAAGGAGTATGCGGCGACTCTCGTCTACAACAGTGCCAGAAGGTGGAAACGTCTCGCTTAACAGCTAGATGAGACGTCTTTTCAGCGTAGTCATTTAGAGCGGAGCAAAAAGCGACTGGTTAATTTTCCTTCGGAACTACTGGACCAGGATTCGAAAGAACCGCTGCCGCATCAAGGTCAACTCATGCTCTCCATCACTACAGGTAGAGAATAATATCCCCTCCTCGATGTTTCGTCCTACGCCGAAGACTGATATCGGTGTCGATATAAATCTAATAGCACTTACTCAAGTTATTAATGGGAAATTCTGTCTCTCATTTTTTCGAATCATTTCTTGCTTTTCTACAAACATTTTTTGTTCTCCGCCAACTTGGTGCTACATTAAAAACGCTCCGCATTTCTTCACTTGCAGTTTCACCCATGAGCTCAAGAACATCATGTATGACAGAGTGAGTGTGAATTTGTGAATAATTCAATGTTATATTCCAGGTTAATAATTCTAATTCAATTGCTGCCAGACACTTTGAGAATCAGATCAATATAAATCAGAACTTACATTTTTAAATAATGAGGGGTGTGAAAATTAGGAGATGGGAAATTCTTAGAGGATTTCCTTCTTCAAATTTTTGATTTTGTAAGATGTTGTTTACGGGTTTGTTTCAATTTCCTTATTTATTGTACAGACCTCTTATTATTTCGTGGGTAGTTTTAGAATTTAGAATGGTAATATATTAAAAAAGTTTTTTTTTTAGAATTTAGTGTTCACATTATAACAACACTTGAAAATTTTATTCCGCGTGTGAAGAGATCTAGTGTTCAGATACGTTATACATTTTTGAATCAGTTTTTATACTTTTTCAAATATTTTGATGATTTGAAACGAAGACATTAATGAGTAAAAAAAGAGAGTAATTATTTATTTTAATTTTGATTCGTTTTTGTTTTGAAAATTTTAAAATTTATTAGCATTTCTTTGTGTTGCTGTTTATAATATTAATACTAGTGGAGTTATATTTGAAAATTTTTATTTTTCTATTTAAGCTTTTTTTTTTTTTTTTTTTTTTTTTTTTTTTTTTTTTTTTTTTTTTTTCTTTTTGATTTTTTCTTTGGATTTAAATTTTCAAAGATTTTCAATTCATATTTTTCGGTATTATAACTATTTTTAATATGTTTTGTTGATAGGGATATTTAGGTCTAAAATTCTAGAAAAACCCAGCTTCACAGTCTAAACTATGTTACAATATTAAAATATACTACACCCATTCATATATTTTCAAAAAAAAAATAAGAAATTCAGGATCTTTTAAATTTTCTCAATTTTTCCAATATCTTGATAATCTGTTTTTTATTCTATTCTTCTGATTTATGATTTGATTTTATATATATATATGTATATGCAATAGGGGTAAGGTATAATTATAATAAAAAAATAAACCTAGAGGTGTGGATAAAATTTATTCTGCATATTAATTTATCTTAATGTACAAAATATTGTAAAGTACAGCTATTAAGGTTGTAAATTACAGTCATTATTCATTTGTTTCGTTTCCAGATGTCGTAGATTAAATGATCCACTGTATGGAGGAGACTGTATTTAATAAGCAAAGTATTCTACATGGACAGGATTTGAAAGGTGATGGAATGCAAGTAGAAGTACTTAAGTCTGGATGGTGACTATGCAGAAAGTGTTGAGATTAATGATAAAAATATTGTTTCTATATGGATTATTTTGAAAAAAAATTTACAATACTGCGTATTATTTCAATCTACGACGTTCTGAATCCAAACAAGTGAACATTAATAACTATAGTTTACAATTTTGTGTACATAAGGATTAATACTAATTTGCAGAATAAATTTTATCCAGATATCCCGGATTTTTCTTAATATTAATCAAATCTTTACTTTTCCACCTTGTATACTATACGATTTAATAATTTAAAGAAACATGAAAGGAAGAAAGAATATTTCTTATTGAAGCTTGTTATAAATTTATTTTAAATTTAAAAAAAATAGCATCCTTATTATATGGACTTTTTGCATTTTTATAGCATTTGTGGTATCTAATCTGAATCTCATTAATTCAGTTATTTCAAAGTTACTGATTGTTGCACGAAGAAGCAAAGTAACTCTTGTTTTAAAGAAATCTTAAATATATTTGTGTTATGGATGCTATATCTGTAAACATTTTAAATTTATTTTGCTAATAAAATAGAATCCTAAAGATCTATTATCCATTTTTAAATTTTTAGGCTTTTTAATTTATTTGATCTTTTATTTTAGTGTGTTATTTTACGAATTATCTCTTGTTGAAATACTTAGGAATATAACATTTTACCACTTAGACTAATATTTCAGAGCATCATTCACTCGTGTCTTTATTTTTGCATAGAAATCAATTGCAAACAAATTTCAGTTTATTCTGGTTAATTTAATATAGTTTGATAAACTAAAAGTCAATTTCAGTTCATGTTAAGCAGAAGCATTTCCATTAATTTCATTTAAACTCTTCTTATACTAATAAATAAAATAAAAAAAGGGTAGTGTTTTCCATCAATTTGGCTTAAATGAAATTGTTTACATTAAGTAGAGTTTTCCTTTACACAGTTCCTGGTATGATAATGTTTAGTTTACAGAAAGAAAAAAGAGTTTACTTAAAATTAAGTAAACGACAATTCGAAAACTTTAATGGAAAATACGGGGATTTTCATTTACTTTAAGAAAGCATTGCTAATGAACATGTTTATTTAGAGTTGTTTTTCCTTAGAGATCTCAGTTTAATCCAAGATTTTCTATTTCATTGATTTTCTTCAACAAATGCTAGTTTTTTTCTTCTTGAAATCAAAATTTTAAAATGCATTTTTTTAAAAAAATAACTTATATAGTTAAATATGTCAGTACATTCAGAATTTGTTCCACACTATTTCTTTTTCTACGTACATAGACTTTTATTTATTACAGAATATTTTTAAGAAAGAAAAAAAAGTTCTATTCTTATTTTAATTTTGAATAAAAAATTATTAGATACATCTCTGGACACTGGTTTTATATTAGCATGAGGCATCATTTCTTAAAGCTATTTGGAAATATAGTTCCTTTAATACATTCATGAAGTGACACAATTAAAAGTTAATCTATATAAAATTCCAGATATGTAAGAAAAATGAGATTTCTACATATAAATTTATTGTATGGTCTTGCGTTAGGATAGTTAATAAAAAACCTGTTTATTAAACTTTCTTTGCTCATAAATCTACTAAAACAAAACTACGGATATACAAATAATAACCAAGTATAATTATACAGGGAGATCAATTTAAATGTGGTGTTTGTTACTACCCTTAATTCTGATTGATGTGGCGACTATTCTAACACTAAAGTATAATTGCTTTAATCTTGTTTATGTGTGGGAGACAATTTCCAACACTGTTGGACTGTTATAACTTTGTTTGTGAGGTAAAACAGAAATGGAGACGCACAATTATACTTAATACTGTAATAATTTCATTTTTGAAAAATATAATTTAATTCAATTTTGTTTACATTATCATTCCTTACAGCAAATGTTGAAAATGTTGTTCGCCACCATTTTGAATGCAAACGTATACAACCAAGCTTTTTGATATACTTCGTAATACGTAGGTGTTACTCAGGAGATTTCAATTATGATTTGTTTTAATTCATCGATGTTTGCATGACTTCTCTGGAAATTCCTATCTTTGAGATAACCCCACAAAAATCTAATGGGGTTTATTTCAGGT
The DNA here is from genome assembly GCA_019974015.1 of Nephila pilipes. Classification (NCBI taxonomy): domain Eukaryota; kingdom Metazoa; phylum Arthropoda; class Arachnida; order Araneae; family Nephilidae; genus Nephila; species Nephila pilipes. The sequence continues at coordinate 29,437 of BMAW01031854.1, read as the reverse complement.
GATCTTAGTGGCCAGAGGTTTATTGAAATTAAATTGTCATCGAAGAATTCCTTAAGCACTTTCATTGTAAGATTTGACGTGTGTGGAGGGGCTCTGACCTGCTGAAATCAGAAGTAATTGCCCTGTATCTCAAATGAAGCAAAAAAAGTTTGAATTATGTCCAATTATTTTTTGTAATTCATTAAAGTCAAAGAATTAATTCAAGCAGACGATTTTCATTGTTGCCATTCATAATCTTACGAAATGAGCTTTCAAAAACCAAAATAATGATAAAAACGGTGAAAGACGCCGACGATTTATTCAAATCATTTGCACAGAATCGAAATAAAAATTATTGGCGATGCTCACGTGAATATATGTTTAAAAAACGAGTTTTTGTATATAGAAAGCGACCCGCACATTTAATAAAGAAACTTTAAGGATGTAATGATGTTCAAAGTTTTGTTACATATGCTGTAAATGCGGATAATACAAAAAAAAGAAAAAAAAAAAAAAAAAAAACGGGAACTCTTTTAAATTTATCACCTTGTATAAAACATTTTTACTTGTTTTACTTATGAATACATTCCTTACATTCCTGAATTTTCATGCAAGCATTATAGTAAAGTTAAATTTTGTCGTAACATTTTTATTTTATTCCATTAAACTTGAAGCATATTTTTTCGTACTATACCGTGTTTTCAAAGTATCTCAAATACCTTTAAATAAATGATTTTACGGAATGAAATTATATATATTTTGCCATTGGTAACATACGCAAGTAAAATTGCTTCAATTGTTCTAAAATAACCTTTATTTCGTCTACGATACGCATTATTAATGATAGATTAAACTTATCTATATTAATATTTAATGCATTTTAAATTGAGAAACGTTAATTCATTTCTATTTAACATAAATAGTTTAAATTTATCTTTTATCTAGTATAGTATAATTGAAATTCAGATTGATTGTAGCATATTTAAGTGCCATTGTGAAGCAACTTGATGACACTAGGCGATTGATGTCGAAATTTTGAAACATTGTCAAATGACTAGGACAACACATGACCTGGCACTCCAATTTTCTAACTTCCCCACTACACCACGTTAGGACATTCAAGGGCGACAGATTTAAACTGCATCAGCCACTACACCATGGTAGTTCTTAAATGGCATCAAAACCCAAGCCCACGACAAGCCTATGTATATATATATATATATATATATCAATATAATTTTGCGAATAAATCAATTTATAACTTTTGACGAGAGAGAGACATTTTTAAAAACAGATATGATGAATGCCAACAGATTTCATGAGTTTCAGTGTACACATTTTGAGAAGATGAGCAGCGTGTATTTGATCCTCACGGCCGAAACGAAAAAGCCATAAGAGAGAGAATTTTTCTTTACTTTTCTATTTATATAAGAGATTTTTCTCTTTTAGGTAATAGATGACAAGGCATAAGTTGTAGGTATTCTGAGTGATTTACATGGATTCCAGCAAGCTGCTAGGGATAACCCCAACAGGTCTTCAACCGCGATAACTGTATATTCAGCAAATTTTTATGAGCGCGTAATCGCATAAATTAAAGGATAGTTTGGATTTGTATCAAGAAATAAGATGAACGTCTTACTTTTAAGTAAGTGATTGAGAAAAGTGAGGAAATTAAATTATTTTTCAGTGAAACTATTAGAAATTAAAATTGGATAATTACATATATATAAAGTTGGTTAGTTTACTGATGAATTGGCCAATCATGATATATTTTTCATCACGCGACGACAAAAATGAACTACTGATATTAGTGTACAATATTATCTGAGTCTTAAAGTTTTTTGTGTAATGTATTCCTCTGAAAAAATTTTAACAGTTTCTCAGTTTTTGGAAATTTAAATTATTTATTAGAGCTCATATCTTTTAGAAATTTAATGGAAAACTGTAGGATGCACTCACTATATGTACCATAAGAATAAATCCACCATTTACATTAACACTCTTTCCCCCTTCCCCCGATTTAACAACTCCATTTTAACATTGCACGTAATAAACAGACACAAGAAAAACCGATTTTCTATCAAAAGGGGTGTCATTTCTTCCGACTTCCAGCTTATTACCTGCTACTTACTGACAACTACTTTTTGATTCTGCTCTCCAATTCGTCTGTACGTTACTGACGTCACAACTGGGCCGTCGTCTGTGAAATTAAATCCGCTTGTGTTAGGTTCTTATAAGCTTTGGGAGTTCAGCTTTTACTACCGGAATGAGATTAAGGACCCATTCTAGGCAGAAGGATATCATTTCCTTCTTTCCTTACAGATTGAATACGTCGCTACTACTTTTCTTACTTGCTTTTTGATAGGACTTGCATGTTGAAAAAAGAATTTCTCCCACTGAATATTTTGTGACGTTTCTGTGTTGGTCGAGATTGGAATTCTTCGTCAATTGAAGTTATTTAGAGAATATTGGACCCACAGATCACTGAAGTAACGACGACTGTTCTTGTTAAATCGCTTCCTTTATTTAGATTCTTGTTTTGACGAAAATTAACCAATGCTGGTTGAAGCTTTACTACGAGTATTTTTACATCCATTTCATGCACATAAGCGTCCGAGGTTCAAAATTATGAGGTCCATTGCCAATAGCTCTCCTTTTACTTCTTGAAAGACTTTAATACAATCAACCAAAACATTGTTAGTCTTAAAATGTATCATTCTGATAATATGAGATATGTTATAGTTATTTTATCATTACTGTGATATTTTTAAAGCTAATGAATTTTTAACTATCAAGAACTATCAACTATTTTAACTATTTATTTTATTTCTGATGAAAGAGGTATTGCAGGATAGATTAATTTGAGAGAACTATATCGAAATTATTTTTGTCAATAAATTCTGACAGTAAAACTTGATTTCAGTAGAACATCTTTGATTTCATCTGATAAACAGCAATAATGAATAATTTGAATCAAACCTAGCAATGTATTTATAGAGAACAATACAGAAAAAATTTCTGAAATATATATGATTCAGATGATGAAACGGTTTACATGAACAAATAATTTTAAATCCAAAGTATTTAATTTTGATTACCCAAGATCAACGGTGTTTACACTTATTGACAAAAGCACTAATTATCCTGTATGAATTAAAATAAGTTTTTACAAAATGAATAATATCAATGAAAAATGCAATAGTTTCTCGTCAAAATAATTTTACTAATTAAACGATTGCTGAAGTATTTCAGTTCAATTTGGACGTGAAATATTCTGAGATTTAAAAATTGGTTGTGAAATTGAAATTTTCTTACGATTTCTCATTAAAATGGTTACAAAAACAAAAAAAGTATAATTTTCTGTTACTGTTCGATGGAAAATGGGCTATACCCTTTTTGTTTTTAAATTAAAGCTTTTAAAGATCTTTAAGAACGGGATGTTGCAATGCATCTTATATAGTTCATTAACTCTGAAGAAAGGAAGAAAATAGTTATATTAAAAGGAAACTTTTAGAATAAAAATTCAACGTTGATGTAAAATGATTGTTGATGATTAGCATACGTTTCCCTAATTGGAAGCAAAAGTAAAATTTCATCCCAAATTTACTTAAAGTTTGTTGTAAAGATAATTAAAAATATATGCTCTAGTTACTATTCCTAGAAAAATAAAATATCCCGAATAACATATTTTTTAAAAACATTTTTTCAGACATTTAATGATATATGATGTTGCAACACACCTAAGACACAATTCATTTACGCATACAAAAGACACGTTTTTCCCAAATTTATTATTCCATTTTTCACAAAATAAATTAATGTATTCACGAAGATTTTCTGTATCGAAATGAATTAAAATACGGGAAATCATGTTTGCACAACCCATGTTTGCGACGAAGCCTCAGACAGATGAAATCTTTTCACTTCATTAATGTCAAGTTCGAAATTTTTGCGAAGTGCTTTTCAAACAGCAGTGGTGATAATGCTTACATCAACACTTCCTCCCGCTACGTTAATATGCGAATGTCTTTGAATGCAAGCGAGGACATTAATCATCTAGACGTTTGTACAGAGGAGAAAATTTCTAAGCCTAAACTTGGATGGAAAGATCCTGTGCATTGCAAAAGCCTTATTAAATGAAAACTTACGAGGCAGTATTAAGGTTGATATGGACTTCGAAATAGAGTTTCCTTACTGTGGCATCATTATTTCTATCGTCTGTTATGCGTAAAGCCTAATTTGAAAGTTTCGAGTTGTCAGAGAATAGCGATCTATATATAACAGAACGCTTGAATAGATCATTAGCAGAGCATGGAGCTCTCGGAATTTTGTTTGGGTAAATTGATAGTTACGTATTCAATCATCCAATGTATTTATTCTACTCTGTGTTCAGTGAATTATAATAAGTCGGAATTTTATCACAAGTATTGTAAGGGTTGTTCGAAATATTCTATGTATTTGAAACCAAAGAATTAAAAAAAAATTAACATGTCTCACTCAATATAATATAACTTTTATGAAATTGTAATTATACATATTGCGACATTTCCACTTTAAAATATCAAAATGTGAATTTTTTTTATATGTATTTTGATAAAAAATAAATAACTTTCATGTTTCCTATTTTTTAATAATTATTTACATTTTTTATCATAAGAGAGATACGGTAAAAATCATTCTAAATTATTGCATTTCTTATGATAAATATGATAATACTCCATGAAGAAAAGAAAAGAATATGCGATTTTGAGTAATCAGTTTTTGTGTCCTAGTAGTAATTTACACTCAATAAATATTAAAATATTCTATATTTTTGATATTTAAAATATTTTCGTTTATGTTCAAGAAGCATATTTCACACTTTTGAATGTCCTTTCTCTTCCCTACACACTACAAGCATGGACATAGCAGTTTGATTAAATTATTTCAAAACAGTAGGAATCCTAAATTTAAAATTTTAATTAGTTATTGATAAATGATCTAGTTGCAGGTCTTCTATAAAAATGGGTTCTTTGTTTTTTAACGTTATCTAAATTTTATAAACTTTTTATAATTATACTTTTTTCGTTCAAAGAAAGCAAGATATTACAAATATTTATTTTTTTTTTTGGGGGGGGGGGCGATGTAGTGGAAAGATTACAAAACTCGAAATATGTTGCAAAGAGTCTATGGGTACTGATAGTGAGGACATCAGGTACTTTTGTTCGTCATCAGCTTTCGATTTTTTTTAAAATTTAATTTATAGGGAATTTCGTCATCACTGCGCATGATATCTACTCATAATACGCCATGTGATGACGCCACGATCTGACTCTATCACTCATTCTCTGGTGTCATTATGTATCTGCTACCGGCAACTGATTTTTTTTAGATCTTATTTGTTTGTTCTTACTAGTGCAATGAAAAATGTTTAGTAATCTATGATAAAAATTTCTGAATCTATTTAATTCATTGTTTTCTGTGAAACAATTATAATTCATTTTAGTTTTTAAAAAAAATAATTATGATTCATTTTTCAAATGAATCTTTTAAAAAATATTCTTTGAAGAAGTAAATTTAAGTTTATGACGATATAATATTCCTTTTCGTCCCTTGTATCATAGCTAAATTAAATATACTAACACTAAATAGTTAATATTTTACACAAGAAGACGTGAGACAGATCTCACACACAATGTTTATTCCACAAATTTATACTATAAAGACAAATAATCACCTGTTCTACAAAGTAACGCACTAGATATATTTGCCTGTCTCACTAATATCAAATTAAAGTTAGCTTACCACAAACTTCTCGGTTGAAGTTGACTTGATTCTTGATTTTCTCGATCACCCTCACCCGTAGCCACTCTTGATCTCGTCTACCACTTATAAGGCATATATTCGACGCTAGTGACACTCAACCTCCATCGTGCTACTCTCGCTTTGCTTATATACTTTTCTACCTACCACACTTAACTTTATTTCTATTTGCCTCTAATTCAACTAATCACGTATGATTTTGGTTTGGAAGAAATTGTTATTTATAGCAATCAATCTTAATTAAAAGTCCCAAGCTTAGAGAAGAGAAACCCGCGGGTAGCCCAACTTCACAAGTTTATCTGAGGTGATATCTATGCTATCCTATTAGTATTTCCTATTAGTACTATTATATTAGTATCTTATTAATAGCACGTTTCGGTATTGAAGACTCCACAAACCAGCAACATAAGCATTATCGAAAATAAAGCAACTAATTTTCATAAAACGAGAATGGGCAGTTCATTTAGAATCATTTTCCTCACAAACCTGAGATATATAAGCTAAAGAAATAAAAACTTTGCTCATATTTGGCGATTCATTACTTGGTCGCGGCTAAATGAAAAGAACCTACGTTTATTTGCGAACTTACTTATCCGTTTATAAGAAAACTCCTTAAATTTAGCCTAGGAAAACTCCGAAATTTCTGGGCATATACATGCAAATATCGGATAGTTGGCTCTCTACTAATACCTAATTTCAATAAATTAAATTTTGTAAATGTATATTATCTTCATTAAGTCTATATAAATAGCTTTAAATAACTTATGAAACATTTATTTTATTCAGAATAGAGGGAAGTTGCTTTAAAAATGATAAATTAGTTGAATGATTGGATAATGAACACAAATGTTTCATGTTCATTATTTATTAAAATATTTAATATCTCCCAATGGAATTCATTTCTATATTTATGTTCAAAATTATCACTTCAAAGTTATATATTTTTAATTGAATTATATATAGCTGCACATATGGATAGAATAGTGATGAATAAAGTATAATAATTCGTATTAGCTAGCAAGTTGAATAATCGCGAAGGATTAAATAGAATTTTATAATGCAGTTAAAATCTTACTAAGGAAATCAAAACATATTTTTCATGTGAATTATTCTATAAAATATACTCTAAAATTTGTAAGGTTTTATCGATATTTTATTCTAATTTTCTTGTAAATATAACTTTTACATTTAAAAATTAGGAGGAAAAGTTTTAAATTACTTTCTTAGAGCATTAAGTGTAATTACATTTGAATAAAATACTCAGAAACGTACAAAGCAAATTATTTTACTGAGAGCTTTTGCTAGACATAAGAAAACATTTTCAATTATAAAATCTCTAGACACACTGGTATGGGTTTAAAGAAGGTGTATTTCGAAATTAAAACCCATAGACTCTGTTAATTCAAATAAAAATGACTATATTATATTTTTTTTCGCGAAAATTCGGAAATTACACGATTATCGTTTCTAAAGATATTTCATATTTTTTTATTTCAAAAGGTTCTTTAGTATACATTAATTATCACGTAAATCTTGATTAATTCGTTTAAATAATTAAATTATGTCTTAAGTTAATTAATTAATATACAGAGAGAGAGAGAGAGAGAATTTCTTACGATTAACGTCTAGTTAATGAATACAGGTAATAAGATAAATCTTAGAATGTCATTCTATATTTCCTTGTATTCAGAGGAAGAAATTCTGTAAGCATAGAAAAACTTTTTACAATTCAGCATTTTTTTAATCGTGGCTTTGACGAACATTACGCATTCATGTCCAAAATTATCTTTACATTTCCCAAATTAATTAGATTCCACGAAATACAAAATCGATGTAATCTATTTTCGCAGGGAATGTGTGAAAGGCAAGCTTATTTAACAGTCAAATGATTTCTCATACGTAAATCAATGTGATTCATCATTCAACGGAGAATCAAGCGCTTTACGCATAGTGAATATCTCAGTGAACATCTAGAATACAACATTTTATTTCAGTGTGTAAGGAGTTAAAATGGTTTAGACAGCCTTTAAGCATTGAAAATAATTTCGGAATTCAGGAACTGTTGTGTGAAGGCTAGATAGGTAGAAAATGTATATTAGATTCTTCTTAAGTTCAATATGCGGTCAAAACTACCCGTCATAAAAGAATGGATGTCTTTTAATCTGCATTTCGGAGCTTGCGCTCACCACTAAAACAGTTATATAATGACGAACTGTATACAGAAGACATATAGGAAAAGACTTTTGTGCAACAAGAAAACACAGAGTATGTGTTGCAATATCTTCACAATAAAAAAGGAGTCGATTTAATTTTCGCAAATAACATCATAAATAGTGTGAGCAATCACAAGGGCCCATATTTTCTTCACTGATGAGTCAAGGCTTAGTAGAACATCTAATTCTAAAGAATTTTACATTTGGGTGAAGTTAAAAATGTGCATATTGTTATATTGAGGAACATTAATCGATGGAGTATGCTTCAAAATATTTCCAACAGGCGATCTGTGAACGATCAGAGATATCCTGAGGGGATTTTCGAGCTATGTGAAAGACTTTTCATGTATGCATATGGATATGAATTTTTATTTGTGTAAGATAATGATTATTCTCTTCAAGTAAACCTTGTTGATGAATTTTTTGAAAGTGAAATTATCGAGGTTATATCGTAGCCTGCAAAATCCATCATCTGAACTCCATATTGGAAAAACAATTGCAGGGAAGTATTTTCCTCCTAGAGATATTAATGCTTTGAAGAATACATTTTTGGAGGAGTGGAATTTAATTCCTCAACCTGTGGATAAAAACATTATTGCCAGCATTAAATAATATACGATACGTGTGCGCAAGTCAGGGGCAATCTCCTTATATATTAAATTCAAAAGACTAAAGTTCTTTCTCAGTTGTTCTTTTTTCAGAACTTTCCTGGTCGCGTACTGTTGCCATTTTTATTTTTTCAAGCTATAATTTTACATTATGAACAGTGCGTTCTTAAATGTCTTTCTTTTTTCAATGTGTTCTTACGTTATGCATCACTCCACTCAAATTCATAAAATTGTATTTCACAGGTTTTGAGAAATCTATGATTTTATGCATATAAAAATAGGCTGGGAAATGAGAGTATTTTTTTTCATATGAATAGTTATATATACACTAGCTAAAATAACTGACATTGCGCGAGAATAAAATGTTTTTAATAGTGATCCCGTGATTAAAATAAAAATTTCAGATGCTGAACTTAAATACTTATTTACATTTTATACCAAATCTATATAATAATAAAATAAAATGTCCGGACCATGCGTAAAGACCTAATAAATGTCACTTTCTGATCATTGGATAATTACTTAGCAGTTATACAAATTTATTGCAATGTACGCTTCCAAAACATGAGAAGGAGGCAGAATTAGAAGTAAGTAGTTTGAAAGTCTTAAGAGCAAATAACGGTGAATTCAAAATTATCTTAAGATTATAAATATTTTTATTGCATTTCAAACATTTCTTTTATTCCTCGTTATATATATATATGTTAAGGTCAACAATTGATAGATAACAAAAACAATGTTTTATACGAATTTTATTACATTTAATGTCAACATTTTCAATAAGAGTTATAAAATATTTTTTTCTTACTTTTGCGGTATATTTCTGAAAATTGAATTCAAGAACTTTTAATGCAGGCAGGAATGAAAGAAAAAACACATATATAAGCCCTCTATATAAATTAAATTGATTCTAATATATGATCATGAGAAAGTGAAAAAAAAATATTAGTTACATTACTTATCATTATTTCTAGTTATAATATTTGTGTTTTAATTTAGTATACATAAAAACCATAAATATCTCCTTGCAGAAGCATACATTTATTCAACAACGCTTTGAACTTTTTTAATTCAGGAGAAAAATTAACATTAAATGTAGTATTGCGTAAAATGATTTCCCTTTTCAATTTATGAGCTTCGTATAAAAATGAAAAATAAATTAAAATTTCAAAGGTACATCTAAGTAATAAAAATATAAAAAAGAGTAATGAATATTCATCCAGATTTAACTTAATTATTCAGGATTTTAATAACAGTTCGCTAGCCTTAACAGGTACATTTTTTCTTAATCTAGACTAAAAATAGAGTTCAGCGAGTTTGTGAAACTCCCAAATGTACTAATAACTATATTTTCTACAATATTATTGTTTTTGCTTAGATAATTCGCAGTTGCTACTGGTAACATGCATATTTATGGTCTTAAATTTTTCAATTACCTGCAGTGATTTATACCATGCGCATAGTAATAAAAGGTTTATATCCATAGAATTAAAACTCACAAAGATTTATTCAATGGGGTTTAACAAAAGTATTTATGATATTTCTATCAATGGTAATATTTTATCATTAAAATTCTTATTTTTAAGTTAGTTACTTTTTTACATAACAGTTTTGAAGTTTCATGAAAAAGTACCATAGTTATACTATATGTGAAAATTTTTAACTTATATTAAAACAAAAATAAATATCTGCTTATAGTCTGTTGACCTTACTTTTCATTCTGTTTATTGTATTTATTACTCTATTAAAACATGAGTAGAATAGCTTTTTGATATGAAAGTGAAGAATATATTTTGTTCCATTAGATCAAACCGTTTTTCTTTCTTGCACAAGTACTTTTCTTCCAGAAACAATAGTTATTGGAACTTTGTGCGAAAAGTTCTTAATTTCTAGAGAAGATTCGCTATTTCTTAATAGTTCATTTTTGAATTTATGCCGATTGGGAGAGGGGAAAGGGTATAATCCTAGAAACATATTTTCTGGGTATTGTTATAAAAGCCGTTCGGTATATTTTATTTATGGTTGAAGCGTTCTAATCCTATTTTAGACAGTTTTCAAAGTTTCCATACCTTTCTTTTAAACTGTGTGGTCGCGGTAGCCCAGTGGTTTTGGTTTCAGACTCGTGGCCGGCATTTTTCATTGAGTTGCGGGTTCACGCCTTGGCCATAAAAGACCCGCCGTGTAGCAGGGGCTGATGCACGTTAAATATGTCGGGGCTTAAAGTCCTCCCCTTGGGATTGGTGTTTAAGTTAGGTGAGGGGGTGCCAGCTCAGCTGTCGTCCTCGTCACTTGGCCGAGGTTCAGAAGTACGAGGTCCGTCATTTAAAAAAGGTCCGCCAAGCATTTATAAAAGGTGCGAAGTAAGAAAGGTTTCTGTCGTATTACAGTTTTCCTAGTTTCTTCCGAATGTGTTTTGAATAATTTACTTAAAATCTGAATATACACAAATGTATAACTAAAATGGACATAACAAGACTTCCAAAATTAGCAGGAAAATAACAAAATGTCTCGAAACTTTCCTCATTTTTCAAAATTTCTGATGTATTGTTTTAGGGGGAAATAAAAACAATAATAATGGAACAAATATAATTATCTCTATGTCTGAGATAGTTATTAGAAATTCATGTGATCAAAACTACTTATATCAATACAAATTGACTGTTACACGAGAAGATTAAGGTCACATCCGTTGTCTGTATAATTTGACAATCTAAGATGTCACTTCACACACCATAAACACTCTAATGTATACTAAATTAGTATTATTTCTTTATTACAAGGTATTACTCAGGGATATTAACACTAGGGTGGAAAAACATTACAGGACAATTATATGTATGGAGAGGAGGAATTGAGCAGCATTTAAAACAATTTGTTAAGCCAAGAAGAATAAAAAATTTAAACTATGTATAGTGCAATGGGCTTTTAATCATATTTCTTTGAAAAACACTAATGAAATAAGAGAAGAAGAAGAATTTAAATGAACATGAAATTTAAAACGTAGAATTGTAACAATTGAATTTATTTGTTTACCGGTTTTCTTTTTTTTTTTTTTTTTTAAATATTTTTAAACATATTTTTGTCCTCGCTGTTAGCATTTAAAAGTGTTATTATGGTAAATTGCAAGGTTTTTTTTCTCATTATTTTACCCTTTTAAATGTATTTTTTTTATGATGAGATTATTCTTTTTTTCCTAATATTTTTTACCTTCCAAATATGGATAGGATTACATCAAGAACTTTTTTTCTTTTTTAACGAATAAATTAGAAGATTTACTCCTTATATATAAGAGGTAAAGCTTAGAAATTAAAGAGGAGAGAAGTGGAAAAAGAGAGGATTAAAGCAAAAGGTATGAATCTTTCGGTTATTTGCTGCGAAAGTTGGATAGCACCACGGGGGTATTGAGAAACACGGGGGAGTGGAAGGAGTTACTAGGTAACAGAAATATTTTTCGGGGTTCTTGACCCTTTCGGACTTTTATCCTTTATATGGCTGAAATAAATATGGTTATTGAACACAACTTTGTATGTAAACTTGCCCAGGAAAAAAAAAAATTCCTTAGAAAAAAATTATAAAATTAAGAAGAGCATTCTATTAAAGTTTGGAATTTATTTGGAAATTATAATTTAATTATAAGTTATTAAAATTTACAGTCAAGTTAAATGTTGGTTATTTCTGAATTTGATTCAAAATCTACAATAAGATCAGTGGTAGTGAGTGATCCGATGATTTTGAATGTAAATTCATGATTTTTGCTTTAGAAATGAAGTTTATTATTGTACAGAATTGGTTGTCCAATCTGGCTTGAGTACAGTTAGAAAAGCGATTTTCAGATAAGTAAATTGCTGGCTGCGGCAACACCCAGAAAAAGTAGGAGTTACTTCCGATGTCCCTCATCAGAGTAGGGAAAGGGGAGACAAACAGTAGTATTTTTTTCTTTTTAAACAAGATTTTGATGAAAGGCTTACAAAGGTAAAGCGTTTTTTTAGAAAGGCTAGAAATGAAAGAAATTATTACATGTCTTATATGGAAAAGCATGGGTGCTGTTCTTAAACACACTTGGGGTGCAAACCTCTCGTCCCTCGAGCACGAGAGGAAACAACAAACAACCTTAACATTACCAGGCTATCAAAAGTGCCCTCTACTATTAGAATACGTATCTTACGTGCATACTGTGGGGAAATCACAAGTTTAGGAATTTAATTCAGAGCCAATTAAATTCAAACAAATGTATTGAAATCTATAAACGTTTTAAAATATTAAATTATTTTTAAAGTTATCAAATATTCAACTAAGATCTTGTTTAATTACTTTAATTACTTGAAACTATATAAAATGTCCACACAGTTATGATTTTGAGCTAATCATGAATTTTTCTTCACTAACCTCAGGGGCTTTGGAATAATTGAATTTCATACAATTACAACTCCTTGTCAAACAAATGAAGTTTGATTAGGTTAATTAGATGGAGATAAAAGAAGTTAAGTGAATTGAATTGGAGATACTAATATATAAGCGAAATATAGTTGAAAGGAAAGAGATGGGATATAAAGAATAACGACAAGCTGTTGAATGTTGTAGATTGGAGTAAATCATCGTAATTAAACTTTGAAAGAATTTTAAAACGACCCCTGATAAAACATAATAGGAGTCGACTATTCTACAATGGGTGAGTATTTGAATCGGAACGAGTGATTTGTTAAGCTAAGACTTTATTATTTGAACATAAAATAGGAATAACTAAAAATTATTCGAGAGAGAGATTCTGAAAATTCTGTGATGGATTATAAAGTCTGTTGTCCTTCTCTTACGTACCTTTAATTAGCTCTTTTAACTTATTGTTTACTTAATTAGAATTTAAGATGGCTGTAGAGTTAAATAATGGAGGAAGGTATTCACAAGGTACTCATCAATAAATTTCTATTTTGTATTATAATAAGGGATATCAATGATTAAACATCTAATATGCCGAATTGTTTGTTATTGTGTAATAAAGAGCAATGAATTTCAGCTTTTACGAAGAAATATGTCTTAACTCAATATTTTTTTACAACATTTATTTATAATTCAAAAGTTAGAAACCGAGCTTTTACCTTGTAATAAAAAGCTACTTCGAATTAATAGGGAAAAAAAAACTTTTTTACGAAATACCGCGCATAAAAATATTTGAGGTAAATTCCTATAAAACCTAATTCATTTCATGTTCAAAACTATAAATGCAATGTAACTTGAAATATGATAATAAATAGGCATTTTACTTCTCAGCCTTAAGCTACAAATTTTAATTTGAAATCTGATAAAACTCATCAAAGCAGCAGTATGTACCCATAAGGATAGATTTTCGATATTATGGTTGAATATCCTTCCCTTCAGGGTAATAATTCCAGTTCGGGGGATTTTAGAAATAAAAGTGAGCCTGCCACGCCAAATTAGTTTTATTATCAAACACCGCACTTTATTGCTCGTTTGAATAAGGTCTGGAAAATAAAACTCGCCAATTTAAAATTTTGGCGAGGTGATAAATTAACTCTCCCTCAAACGACGGGAAAATTTTACGGGAATTTTATATAGTAATTAAAATTTATGACCGCATACTCAAGGCCTACTGAGCAAAATGGTACTCTTACGTAAAATATCATTGATCTTACTATTTCAGTTGATCTGAATGACAGAATTTTGAACATTAATTTAGTCTGTGTAATGGATGCTTTAAAATTTGCCTTTGAAGTTGTGAGTTGATTTTTATGACAGAATATGGAAAATATGCAATAATCTAAATTAAGTAAGATGCAAAAAGGCAATTTCAAAAGTTTAACTTGAATGGTTTAATGTTTGTTGTTAAGAGATCATGAAGTATGATACATTTATTCATCAATATCAAACTGATGTTTTTGTTAGAGTTTTATGTTTTCAATAAAACTGTTTATTGCTTTGTCATGCTTGAATATATTAAATATATTGATTGAAGATGTTCAACGTTCTTTTGCGGAATTAGATTTCCAATAATCGAATAATATCTCTATAACACAAAACGGTAAAACACAGAATTTTATTTTACTGTAATTTCAGTTATGATAAAGCATTTGGATCAGGACCACACCTCGTTAGCCGTTACTTGCATCTTTATTTCATCTCAATTACAACTCATTCTCTCCATTAATATATTTCCAGAATAAAAATATATTTAAGAGTATTTTATGAATATAATTTCTTTCACATTTCACGGTGAAGGCTCAACAGCCTCGCCTGCCAAAAGGATTGAACATTTTCCATATATTCGTATTAAATTACTAACATTTTGAATATTGGTCATTTCTAACAAAGTCAAATGACATCACTAAATTGCTATTAATATTCAATTAGTAAGTACGAAATTTTGCTTAAGAGTAGCACACAAAAATATGTATTTTTTAATATACAGTCCATTCTTTTGCAAAATTATTAAATTATGTCTATGTTTGTGAGATAATGCTTTGATTTATTTCTACGATTTTCATTCATTAAGAGAAATTATCTAAGATTTTTACATAAATATGATTTTCATTTATCTGAAGTTTCATAAATTAAGAAAATCGTTCTTAAATATTTGCTTATTTATTTTTTATATATTAAAGATGAAAATTTGTTACAATATTATGAATATATCCAATGATTTGATTGCGTATATTTAAGAACACTCTCTTATTCATTTATATAGAATCATGAAACACATTAATATTGTTTTTCTTATATTTAAACCACCATTTTACACATTTTGAGAAATATTCCTGAAAAATGGCAACATAATTAAGGAAAAGAATGCCAAAAAATCCATTTTAATTTTCTTCAAATGTTTTATGATAAAATAAGGAAAAAAATGATTGAAATCCACTGCCAAAATAGATATTTAATCAACACTCATGATTATGCAACGCCTGATATAAATTGAATATTCACTTGCATTTTTGAAAAAATTATGAAAATCATTACCCCAAAAAAGTTGCTTATTAATTTCTTTGTAAACAGCCTTTTACAATGTTTTTCTCCAAATTGAATTCAGTTATCAATTGATTTTTAAAAATTAAAATTTGTTTTTAAACGTTTAATGATGAATACGTTTGTAACAATTGTTTAGGTATTTCAAATGTAACTTTTAAAATGTAAAATTTGAAAGTCTCGTTTAAAGGAGACTTTCTTACTGTACAATCCTGTTAATGATTCTTGAAAACCATTTCCTTCTCGTTACTTATTATATACAGCCTACAGATAAACTGTAGAATTAGTATCAAATTAATCCATATCAATAGTTTTATTAGAATATAAGTTTTGTACAATAGTTATCACTGCACAGTATTTTTTTATCATTTCGTAGCGTTTTAATGGCATATCTTTTGTCTTCTATTTTCAGTATAAATTGCTCAGTTTTACCAAAAGCGTTTTCATCAAATTAAATTCGTAATTTTCGGAAAGTTCTAAAGAATTTCAGATGGATTTTGATTATAAGATTGGTCATCATCATGGCTCTTGTGTTCGAAATTAGAGGGCTGTCCTCACGTAATGTGAAAGAGGTTAATCCAAACACGGAAACACATTTCCAGATAGAAAACTGTTTATTATATAATATATATATATATATATATATATATATATATATATATTAAATTTAAAAACTTTTTAGAAACCTCAAATTTTTACTTGAACAACAAAGGTCTATTAATGATTGTGATATAGAGTAGGAAATATTTTACAAAAGAGGAAATGAATGGATTTGGAATAAATAACATTAATAGCATAAAATATATTACTTTCTATAAGATAAGGACTTTTAACGGAGAGTGTAATGTTTATGTTGGAGTGCATTTTAATCGAGAAAAACATTCCGAATTCAGGTTCCACACTTTATCATTACGTGGATACAACGTTAATTCGAAAAAAAAAAAAACGTTGCTTCTTAGTGGTCATAGTCATGTACTCGCGGCTGGCAGTATTCGTTGAATCGTGAGTTCGAGCCTCCATGCCGCTAAGACTTGTCAAGTAGAGGGGCTGATGAACGTTAAATTTGCAGAGGCTCAAAGTCTTAACGTTGGTGTGGAAGTTAGGAAATGGATGTGACAGGTCAGGTATCTTCCAAGTCACCTTACCGAGGTACAAAATTAGAAGGTCCTTCGCCAATAGCCGTCGTGTTGCTTCTAGTGCAACGTTAATAAAACCAAACCAATTATCCAATCAAGTGCCAAAAAGCATTCAAATATAATTCAATGCTACAGGTAGGGGCATGCTTAAGGTTTAAGTAATGCTAAGGAATAAGCATTATATATATAAAATTTATTCTGCATATTAATTTATTGATCTATATATTCATATTGTAGTAGATTGAAGCTATTAATGGTCATTCATTTGGTTTCAAGAAGACGTAGACTGAAATAACCCGCAGTAGGGAATAGAATGAATTCAATCCCCTGAATTCTGCAATGACGGCGGTTTTCGAAAGGTAAAGGAATGCAGGGAGAAATGTATAACTTTGGGTGGTGATTATGTAGGAAGATCGTAAGAATAATAAATGAGAATTAAGTTTCTATCTCGGTTATTTTTAAGTAAAAATTAAAATTTGATTGCTAGGAAAAAAAAAATATTTTATGATGCAGTGGGTTGCTTCAATGCATGGCTTCCTGAAACCCAAAAAAATCGACATTAATATAAGTAATTTACATTTACGTACACAAGGATTAATTCTTATGTGAAGATTGAATTTTATGATGATTTCTTGATTATTACAACGTTTTTCTGAATTTCACTTGGTGTGTGTGTGAGAGAGAGTGTGTGTGTCATCAAATTTTCGATCGTTAATTTAACCAACTTCCCATCAAGCTAGAGCTTTAAAATTTTGGGAATCGTTCGTACTGGCCTAACAATGCAATATTTAGACGTTTGCGAGAAGTTTTAACTAATATTTCAATAATTTTAATAAGTCAAAATATTCTTTCCTCTCGGCGCTTTTAGGAGTGAGGAAAAAATTTCTTTCCCCCTCTGGGAACACCGGGCACTCCCCACACCACATGAGGCCTCGTAAAACTATTGTACTCACAAAGGGGAGATACTATCTCCCCTTTACTATCTCCGAGATAGTAAGGGTTGCTGACTTTTAGACAGTAATCATTCGCCCGAAAGAAAGTTTCCAATATTTGGCACCGTGTCTTATCACAATAATTTTTTCTGAATTCTGGTTCCCATTTTTTTTTAATAGAATGACTTACAAATTTTCAAATGCATGTTTTGATTTTATGAGTATTATGAATTTTTTAATACGCTCACAAATATCTCTTTTTTAGTAAATTTTAAAGTTAAAAATAACCAACAGTTTTAACTAATATTTCAATAATTTTCTTTAATAAACTTTGCCACCATATAAAAACGTTGTTTTAAAAAACGTTGGTTTTTATATCGAATTATTTATTATTTAACCCTAATGATACACCTTCGTAGATAAAAACATTTTTTAAAGAATTTTTTTGTTTGTTTGCTCTGACATACATTTTCATTTACTAGTTAAACACTTTTTTCCCATGCTGATAAAACACGTTAAATCTTCGATATGTTTAATCACAGTAAATACCTGTATCTAAAAATTGGCCCTAATACCTAAATCCGCCAGTTCTCGGTGAGCAATTTTGCCTAAATCCTTTTCCTTTAGGCTGAAAGCAATCGTATTAAATAATATTTATTCAAAGATAATTAAATACAATATTAAGTTCCGATAAAAGTTTCTGGTAATGACAGCTTTAGAAAATAGCAACACTGAAGGAATACTCTTATAATTAAAGTGCGCCCTCTAGTGACTGCGGGTAGAGTCAATTTAAACAGGCTTTTCTCTGCAAAATCTAATTATTCCGACTTCTCTTATCTTCGTGCAATCAGCGATTTCCATTCCTTTAATTCGCTTTCAGTTGAAAATTTGCTGTCGGGTACATCTATGTTCCATTGCTGGGGAATGTTCTGTCTTTAAGCTTATTAGGAGAAGATTTAAAATTAAAATAAGCTTCAAATGGGCTTACTGAAGTTAATCCTCGAAATTTTGAGCGATATGAGGAATTTGAGTGTGACGAAAAAATTGTACTTAATATTTTTTTCTTAGTTTTCTAATGGGTCTATTTCAATTTAATCTCCTTTTAATACTGCAAATTAAACGTAGCTGAATAATTTTAAAAGAAAAATTTATTAAATTGCGACTAAAACTGCTGTGATTGGAAAATATTTTTCATCTCTACATTTTTTGTCATTCAAAAATGTTGAAAATAAAATATTGTGATATTTATCAATTTTCCGATAATGTTGATCATATTCCGATTTTTAAAGTGCAATTTAATAATTTATCAATTTTCACAGCACAAGCTTTAAGGCTTCCCATTAAAATCAAGTAATTTCTTAAATTTAAGTCAAAACAGTTTTAAAAAATGTTAAATGTGCTTCACAGATAGCTTGAAACAATTGTTCATCCTTAGATACATTAATCATCTCACTAACTTTATTAAAATAGAGCCGAAATAAAACATCGAAGTTAAATATTTATTAATAAGTTTCTACGAGTGCAATTTTTTCCCAATTTGACAAATAAAAAAATTCTGTTATTGTTTTCAACTTACTGGTATTATAGTTAATTAAAAATTAAGTTTTGAGATTACTTTCTTATGATGTTAGATCAGAAAAGTTCAACATGGGAAAGATTTGTTGACTTTTTTTCAATGAGCTATAAAATATGAAAAGGAAAGAGTATTGTATAAAAAAAGGAGATAGAGGAATTAGTGAGATGGATAGGATCGCTATATCAGTTCATGCAACTGTGAAGAGAGATATTCTAATTCACATCTCAACCAAGTAGTATACATGAATCGGATCCACTAGTAATTAATTCAAGCACGCTGTTTGAAATTATTAAGATACATTCAATTTTTCATTATAATATTTGGTTCTGGACACGATTATTAAGCGGTCCACATTTTTAATTTATTTTGATGTACCATATTCTAAGTCTGAATAATCTCATTAAAGATATTTAACTGACTATTATTGTTTCAATATGTCTCTTCATGTTGATAATGAACATAATTAGCTGCAAATTTGAACTATTTAAAGTGTTCCAAACTTTTGTTGTTATTAAAAATTAAACTTTTATTCAAGTAGAAATTTTATTTCAACTTTTGTATAAATACCAACCAGTTATATTATTGAAACAATTTTCTTTGGAAATTGTCCCCTCCTTCCTCCCCAGTGATGGTTCGAAAAACTTACAAATGTTTGATATATGCAAATCTTTGATATTCTGGCCAATAAGTTGAGAAATTTTAGTTTTTTTTTAGAATTAGATAAAAGGATCATTATGTTTTTTTTTTTTTTTTAAACTCTGTTTCTTATAATTTATGTTTGGATTTGATAATAATCTTTATCATTATATTTCGTACATGAACTGACTAATTACAATGCTTCGTAATAAATTCAGATATTTCAAGCAATATTCAAAGTCGTCTTTTCTGAGAATAACTGATCAAGACAAATAACTAAAATAAAAAAAAAATCTCTAAACGGAAGGAACAAATTCGTATCCAACTCGCAAGCAGCAACAATTAGTCAGAATCTGACTGTTCCCTTACATAAAGATAAATTCGACAGAATGGTAAATATTTGTGCAAAATCATGCAGTATCTAAATTTCACCGGCCTAATGGAAATGTTCTAGTAGTAATAATCAGATTCTAGAGTACTTTTCCACAAGTAATTAATTTAGGAAACCTTTATTGATTTCCCTCAACAAGTCCATCTGCAAATTGCATACTCGTCGAATAATTTATTTGAGATACTTCAAACGAATTGATTTGAAAAGTGAATCCAGTCAAACCGTTACACCGGATTTAATACTCTGCTTTTCAAGCTCTGTTGGTAGTTTATTTCAGTGGAAAGATATGAGTTATGCAAACTTTAACTGGTTTAAGTTCAAAAATTTAATTATCAGTATGTTATGTTTAATCAATAGCAATCTCAACATTTTACTCAAATTACAAGGCACAAAGGTTAAACTTTACTGTTTTAGAGATTAATTGTGAGCCTCGCTCTTGTTATGTCGTTATTTTGTGAAGTTGTATTCTATCTTATCGATTCTACTTAACTAGTGAGCTCTCATTCTTTTTCTGAAATTTAGGAAAACATGCAAGAAATGAAACAATCTGTATTTTTCCGTTTCTAAATTCCAAAAATTAAGTCTTAAGCTTTGATCATTGTACATTATGCTTACTTATCAGTAATCTCAATATTTTACTCAAATTATCAAGCACATGTTAAATTTAATTGTTTTAGAGATTAATTGTGAGCCTCACTTTTGTTATATCGTCATTCTGTGAAGTTGTATTCTATCTTATGGATTCTTCTTCAACCAGCGAGCACTCATTCTTTTTCTAAAGTTTATGGAATCAGGTAA